>CM073573.1:125417695-125667695 GCA_037074715.1 Magnolia kwangsiensis
GAAGGAGGTAGGGTTTTGGGAAGGTTTTAATGGACGGCCCACGTGTAGGGGGCCTCCCCTAACCACCAAACATCGTCGGCCCGATGACCGGCCCGAGTGGGGCCCACCGTACGATGAGGCCTCGCCGGTCAACTTGCAAACCGGTGATGCCCGGACATCTGGGCGTGATCCCCCTGTCCCCTAGGTCTCAAATGTATGTGGGGCCCACCTTAGATCATTGTGCATTAGCATGGGTAGGCCCACGACTCCGCTTCACCTTATTTCAGGTCATTTTGTAAACAGAAATTAGTTTATGCATTATGTAGCATATGATTTTAGGGTAGGAGAAGTTAATCCATCCAACTAACCCATTTATTCCATGAGATTCCATGATTGGAATGATCAGAAGTCCAATTTATACATATATTTACTATTTATAGTAAATTTTTGCTTAAGAATGATTCTCCATCATTTACACACTAAGATTTATGTCTAGTGTGAAAAGACTTAGAAAAATTTGAAGAATGGGGTGGTGAAAGGAGAGATTCTGAAGAAATTAGATAAAAAGGGGTTTCAGGCTTTGAGACTGAGTGTAAGGGTTGTGGTTGACCTACCACCTAAGGACATTCATTTCTAAGTTTAGAATGGAATAAAACATGGCTTAAACCCTTCGATTGACGGTCTAGAAGTGATTTGGGGTCGTTGGGTGTGATCAGGAGTCTGAACGGACTCGATCTCGGCGATCGCTTTCAGTAAACTTTCACCGACAAAAAAACTGGGGGTCTTAAACTTGTTTGTAGATCGTTCTCGCACCCTCTTATATTAAATTGGCGTCAGCGTGTGGTGTGTGATCATAACCCAGGTCCAGTTTAATCTAAATCGCACTCTGATACCATCTGTAACGCCCTAAAAATCGAGGGTCGGGTAGAAACTCAACTCCCGAGTTCCAGAACATCACTTATGCAACATCTTCAATAATGGATGAATGTCGTCGATAACAGTACATAAAACATGAGGTGGATTATGCCAAAACAGCATATCATACTCCAGAGACAGTTAAATTAGCAAGCGGAAGAATGTGATAGATACATAAAATATATAAATGATTGTAAGTCTCCAGAGTGTGAACATGTTACCAGGTTAACTAAATACATGTATACTCCAAAATAGAAAGAAAAGAATATACATGAGTGCTCCAAAAATATAAAATGACAAGTGTCATGGCATCTAATCAACCTCCCTGTAATTCCATCGACTAAAATATAGAGGAGAAGTCCTCCTCAGCATCATACAAGTCCAGCTCCGCTCCACAAGCAGCGTCCTCATCTAAAACTAAAATAGGGACTGGTGGGTGTTCGGAACACCATCCCATAATGTGGGAGTGAGTAGCTAACTCAGTGGAATCACAGAACAAAGATTAACATGTTATCAAATCCATCACGCAATAATGATAAAGAAAACAAAACAAACATTCCTAAATACTGTGATTAATGCATGTATGAAATGACATGATAGATGCCTTCACCGACATACTCCCTCATCCGGCACCATCTGCGTCGCGGCATGCTTTCTTCCCACAGTGCTCCACATCTTCCAGGCACATGCAGTGTGACGTGGATATGATTACCGAGTTGTTATTAGTCCATTTCATACAGCAGGATTGGGAAACTAAGGTACCTTCCTTATATCAATCCCAACACAGATCCTGTCTAGGGTCCTCACTCCTAGTAATCTCATACGATGTTATATTTAAAAGTCACTGTAAGGGCTGTTGCACGCACTCGTTGCTCCACTCCCCCATCACCTTATCAATACAGGCGTAGTTGTACTCTTGTTGCTACGGAAGGGTCGTCGCCTCATGTAGACTCAGAGTACGCTCGAGGTCACTACAAAGGGCTGTCAGGGCTGTTGCTCGCACTCGTTGCACCGCTCCCCCATCGCCTTATCAATGTAGGCCGACAGCTCGAATATAGTGTCCCATACCACCATAATCGGTTCATGAGTCTAAGGTGCTCACTGGTCACTACGGGGAGGTTTGTGGCCCCATCATATGCCGACAACTCGACCACAGTATCCCATACCACCATGCCCGGCTCATGAGTCTTAGTGGATCAAGATACCACGGTTATCAGGGTTATCACTGGTAAGTTCAGTACCCTAGGTTCAAGCAGTTATGACGAATACAAGGTGAACATACAACGGTCAATCGGGTTACTTGATGAGTCCGACTAGCACGAGCGCATGTTAAATCGACCGACATGAAGTACACAAGCACTTCGTGTGGCCTGACCACTGCCGACGACTCGAGTTCGTCATACACATCCTTCGTGGCAAATACAATCCAACCACGAATTCTAAACTGTTATCGACTGCCTGGACTAGATTATAGCCCCAAGCACAAAGATGTGAACCAGTAATCATATGAGATAAACAAAATTGAAACAACAAGTAATCCAAGCATGTTATCAGCATATTATAACATACATCGGAAGAAGTTAACTATACATGAGTATTTCACACATAAGGTAATCAATTCAATACAACAAATGTAACACTCTGGATTTTGGCTAATCTGGGATTTGACGTCCTTAGGCAGTGGGTCAACTAAAACACCTGGAAAATCGCTCAGAACCCAATTCCATAGCCAAAGAAACCACTTAGGATTAATTCCTTTAGAAACTAAACATAAGTTAGCTAGCGCAACGTTGGAGTAGCTGGGAAATAGTCCCTGATCACTTTAAATATGTTCTACAAGACCCAAATCGAGTAGAACGTATGACTCTATAATACTCTATAACCTTGGATCAAACTCTAAGCCGGTTTGTTCTCTGGACCACTTTGAATTTTTGTATTGGATCTAGACCGCGTGTCGAAAGTCCGATACCTCCTATCTTATACCGTTAGAACCGCCTAGCTGGACTTGACACTCATTTCAAAAATCAAGTCAAACCGATAATCACAGGCCATTTCATTGAGCCCGGACCGAAGAGAGTGCGAATAGGGACAGAATTGGAATTTCAAATTCAAATCTGGCACACGACTTGACGCGTCAGTATTGAGCGTTCTGCCCGTCAGAATTCTGCCAGATTACACCCTCGGATCAGGAGAAATTTTTATTTTATATCATGAGACTTTCAGCCCTGATCTACGTGCGGTGACCGCTGAACTGAAACTGGTCCGCCACGTGCGATCTGCGGACCCAGCCGGACTGAAAACTTAATACGTGCTAGATCTGGTACGCGTGATCTTAAGTCCGATCGCATTCTGTCAGGGGACCACCAGAAAGCATCTTTTGGACCGAAACAGTCCCGATTTGGATATGCACTAAGTGAACTTTGTACCGGAGCCTATTTCGGGCAAGTTTGGGCTTATAAAAGGGGTTAAAACCCTCACTCCTCTCTCTCATCCGAATTTGTAAAAATCTCTAGATTGGGAGAGAGAAAAGGTGAGAGTTTGTGAGAGACGGTGGGAGAGAATTCCCTGCTGCTTGTGCCACGTGCTGTACGTGCTTAGGCAACGCACTCCGATCACTTTTTCGGCGATTCCTCCACTTTTTCAGGTATGAAATAACCATAGAAAGTTGCTGATTTGATGTTTACTAGGAGTCATAGCTTGTTAGCTGACGTAACTCGTGAATTAGGTTCTCTTATCGCTGTAGAAGAAGCGTATACGCTCCGTTCGAACTCACACCCCAAAAAGGGAACATGTGCGAATTTTAGATGCTTTGATTGACTGTTTCCAAAGCTTTCAATATCGTTTAATAGTAGATTATCGACGGCAACGCCGTTTGACATGTACAACATGCTGTCCGTTTCCTGTTTCGTAAATCAACGAAGAATATGAGATTTAGGGCATTTTAGTCATTTGTAGGAAGTACTATTTTCATGCATATTTTGCTGATGTGATTGACATGATTTGTTGTCTCATTAGAATGTTAAGAATACGTGCATAATTAGTTTGGCGAAGAGATTCGCCTAAATGCACACTTCGGGTCGACATACTATATGTAGACTTAAGTGTGTAGTGTAAGTGTTTGTATAAATGTTTGTATTAGTATGTATTGAATTAAATGATGTAGTGACCGCGAGTGTATTCTGAGTCTACGGGAGGCGACGACCCTTCAGTAGCAGTAGAGTACAGTAGGCCTGTATTGATAAGGTGATGGGGGAGCGGAGCAACGAGTGCGTGCAACAGCCCTGGCAGCCCTTGCAGCGACCTACAAAATATACATCGTATGAGATTACTAGGAGTGACGACCCTAGACAGGATCTGTGTTGGGATTGATATAAGGGAGGTACCTTAGTTTTCCAATCCTGCTGTTTGAATGGACTAATAATAACTCAAAAATCATATCACCATACCACTGCATGTGCCTGGAAGATGTGGAGCACTTGAGGGTCGATTGCATGCCGCGGTCGTAAGATGGTGCCGTATGAGGGAGATCGTCGGTGAGGGCATACATCACGTCATGTCATATTGCATTAATAACAGTTTTAGGATTGTTTGATTTACTGCTTTACATTATCGCATGATTGATTTGAGAACATGTTAATCCTTGCTCTATTATTCCACTGAGTTAGCTACTCACTCCCACGTTATGGGACGGTGTTTCTGGACACCCACCAGACCCTTTTGTGATTGCAGATGATGGCGCGGCCTGCGAGGTGGAGCTGGACTTGATGATGATGAGGAGGATTCCTCCTTTAAGCGTGTTCTGATTGACGGGATTACAGGGAGGTTGATTAGATACTTTGACATTTGTCATTTTATATTTTTAGCACACTCATGTATATTCGTTTCGTCTACTTTGGGAGTATACATGTATGTGTATAACCTGGAAACATGTTCACACTCTGGAGACATACAACAGTTTATATATGTTATACATACTATCACAGTCTTCCGCTTGTTAATTTAACTGTCTCTGGAGTATGATATGTTGTTCTAGCTTAATCTCACTCATGTTTAATGCGTTATCACAGACAACATTCAATCATACATATCTATGTTGCATAAATAACATTTTGGAACTCGGGAGTTGGGTTTTTGCTCGACCCCCCGATTTTCGGGATGTTACAACAAACATGGAGGAATTCATGTACATCATCAAATTAGTTGAGAATCCATTCTCAACGCTAATCTACAACACCACTTACTCAATACTTACTAATACAGGCATTTATACAAACACTTAGTCCACACAATTCCAATGTACTTGACGTATGTTGATTTCAACATATAATATGACAGATCCTTATATCAAGGAGTTGTCTAGTACACACAATCATGTTCTTACATTCAAAACATATGGCAGGCATAAATCATATTGATTTAGACATTTCAACAAACACTTAGTCTACACACATTAGTCTACATAGCATATGTCGGTCAATATGTGCATTAGGGAAAATCTCTTCGCCAAACAGATCATACACGCATAACTAGCATAGGTACACAGCAAATACTCATGGCAATCATACCGGCAAAATACGTACGTATACAGTATTTCCTACAAATACCTAAAATACCCTAAATCTCATATTCTTCGTACGTATTCGAATTGAAAAACGGACAGCATGTTCTACATGTCAAACAACATTCTGATCAGCAATCTACCATTAAATGACATTGAAAGCTTTGAAAACAGGTAATCTAAGCGTCTAAGATCCGCACCTTAAACCAGAAATGTGTATTCGTTAGGATTCAGACGATGTGTCTTCGCCAACGACAGATGCGCCACCTATGGTAAGAAATAGGTTAGTTAGAACTCTTCTACAGCTAGTCTAAGCTTCAAATCAGGTTAAGGTTAGGGTTTTCTTACCTAGAACGAAACCAGAATTGCCGGAAGAACGATGCAGGTGGGTGGCTTTGACACGTGGAGCAGCAGGGAAGACTCCCTGAAAGAATCACCAGCTTCTCCCTCACTATCTCTCTCTTTTCTCTCCTAGGGTTTTTCCCAAATTTGTATGGGTTAGAAAGCTAAGGGTTTAAGCTCCTTTTATTAGCCCAAACATAACCAAAACAGACTCCAAGTCAAGGTATACTTGGGTTATAGACAAATCGGGTCTTTTTCGATCCAAAAGAGCATTTCGGGAGGTCCCCTGGCCGAACGTGGTCGGACTTAAGCTCATGGACATTGGATCCTTCTCACACCAAGTTTTCAGTCTGGTAGAGTTCCCAGATCGCACGTGGAGGATCAGTTTCATTTCAGCGGTCACGGAGACTCGGTCGAGGATTCCAAGTACACTGACCTGAGTGAGAAATGTTCCCTGATCCGAGGGTGTATTTGGGTCAGAGTTCTACAGTCTGAATGCTTATACTTAACCCGCAAGCGAAACGTGTCAGATTCATTTAAATCACATTTAATTTTTTATGAATTTCACTCTTTCTCACACTCCTTGCTCCAGGCTCAATGAAATAGCCTCAGAACATCGGTTGGGCTTGATTTTTGAAACTATTATCAAGTCCAACAAGGCGGTCATAATGGTCTAAGATTGTAGACATCGGACTTTCGACGCGCGGTCTAGATCCAATACGAAGTTTCAAAGTGCTCTCGAGAGCAAACGGGTTTAGAGTTTGATCTTAGATTTTAGGATAACGTAGCGTCAACGATTCTAGAGGTTTTGGGTCATACAGATCGTATTTAAAGTGGTTGGTGCTAATTTCGCAGGAAATCTAGTATAGCGCTGGCTAATTCATGTTAAATTCTAAAGAATTAGGTTCTAAATGATTTCTTTGGCTTTGGAATCGAATTTTGAGAAACTACCATACCAAGGTACTATGGTTGACCCATATCCTAAGGATGTCTAACCCCAGGTAGGCAAAAATCTGGGGTGTTACACAATACCTATCCGGCACGTCGATAGCGGACCCATTCACGAGCTGGTCAAACTCAACCTAGTATTGGCCCTACCCTCGGGTGAGTAAGGCCACACCCATTTCCAACCGACCACGACACAGTGAGAGACCCGGCTTCTTGATATTCGGCTCTCGTGTGCTCATATATCCGCTCGGTCTCGACGTTGGAGTCATCCTCTGGTACCATCAGGTTTAGAAATTTTCATCCAGAGACATCTATGGCGCCTCCGATGCTAGAAACAGTATTTTCGGTATCCAATCCAGCCATTGTCACGCTCCAAACCCAGAAATCAGATTCATAGGAATCCCGATCGCCGAATCTGGTGCCGACAGCATCCGTAGTACCCCATTCTCGGCTCCTAGCATTCATATGTCAGATTTCGATCCTGGGATCCTACAAGGAGGATTTTTTTTTTTTTTGAAATGTACATTTAACTAGTAATAAGCATAACCACAAGATTACTTAATTCATAACGGCAACATCATCATCACATATCCACTAATATAATCTTTTGAATACAATACTGAAAGGGAAATACATAAATAGAGAATCAAGCTCCAGAAGACCACCGCACGCTTCAAGCTCCACACTGCTGCAGCCTAACATCACCTGCACGCATCTATCGTGCATAAGCTTATAGAAAGCTTAGAGGGTGGTGTAAGTGTGCACAAGGTAAGTGTCAAGTATTCAATACAATGTCATAATCATACAATACCAAAAATACTGGTAATTCATAATTCATACATTATCGGAATAAGCAGAAATACTGACAAGTCCATAAGTCAATAAATATCAGGATACGCAATATAGAGCAGTTATGTAATAAAGAATCATAAAAAGCTAAATATCAGATACCGAGGATGCAATGCAATATACAAATCCTGCTAAGTCTATCTAGGCCATATAAGTATAGAAACATAGCAACCTAAAAAAAATGTCATATGCCTGCGGATGTAATGTAATATGCGATGTGAATGAAATGATCATGCTTGAAGTGTGAAGTCGGGATGATATTACGTAATATCACAGGCTATGGGGTCCGCCACAATGGACTTCTATCCAAACCAGTTCCATACCTAAATTTGGATAGTCAGACTCAACGTGGTAAACCCCTGATTTTAGGTTGGTCGTGCGCCCAACCGAAATTCTTGTCATAACGAAGGTACACAGCAATTAGTTGCGTACCACCAGACCGAGTGGATAGTGAATGAATGAATGAATGAGCATGCAACTCCTACTCGATAAGTCCACATATCAGTACGGTTCCTCTCTGAAAAATCACCGTGGTCTATTACACTCCAAACCAGATTGTCGTCCCATCGCGCGCAACAAGGTGAGTGGAAGAGACCTCACTATCCACCTGCCAATATCGGGCCCTGCTCGTCAATAGCGGACCCATTCCTTGAGTTGGTTAGACTCAAATTAGTATTGCCCCCTCCTCTCGGGCAGGTAAGGCTGCACCCCCTTCCAACCGACCACGACAAAGTGGAGAGCGTAGCCATTTGGTAATCGGCACTCGGCGCTCATCTACCCACTCGGTCTAGACGTTGGAGAAACTTTTGGAACCAAGAGGGTTCTGGGACTTTCACCCAAGGATATCTATAGCACCCCATGTAGAACAGATTTTTGATATCCCATCTGCCCATCCACGATATGTCTGTGGAGGCTACGGCCCTGATGTCGTTAGGGCATATAGTAATCACAACACACAATACAAGATGCACGAGTTATACAATCCAATCATGCATTAATCCTGCACATATCGTGTACTCATGTGAGACGATCTCCACCTATCAGGGAGTCTCATAATAACCAGCACTATGACATATGCAATGGTCAATCATATCTCATAACAGACATGCGGATGATGCGTAAGGGCATGTATCATGATGATATGCAGTCACATACTCATAATCGGTATCAATAGCAAGCATTGACAATCGACATCGATAACGTGAACGTTTAATCAACATTGTCCCTCAAGGAACGGCCCACATAAAGCCTAACATATAGTGGACTCATAGCTGCACACAAGGGCCAATTATACAACACCATGGGCCTCACGTAAGAGTTTAATATACATCACGATGGGCCTTTCACATGGGCCTAACATACATTATAATGGGTTCATAATCGGTATCCATCGCCTAGCCCTCAAATGCATCACAGTGAGCCTCATCACATAAGCCTCATATACGTCACGTTGGGCCTTAAACACGGGTTGGATACACATCACAACGGGTCTCAAATACAGCTCGCATATACATCACATTGGGCCTCGACAATCAGAATCGATGATCAGCCACGACAATCGAAATTGACAATCGGCCACAATAATTGGCATCGACCGATAATCGACCTCGATAATCAGAATCGGTCAATCGGTCATGACAAGCAGAATCGGCAATCGGCCACGTAAATCGACAATCGGCCACGATCGGTAATCAGTCTCGATAATCGGCCTCAATCGGTAATCGGTCAATCGGCCACGACAAGTAAAATCGACAATCGGCCACTTCAATCGACAATCGGCCACGATCGGTAATCAGTCTCGATAATCGGCCTCAATCGGTAATCGATCAATCGGCCACGACAAACAGAATCGGCAATCGGCCATGACAAACAGAATCGGCAATCGGTCACGTCAATCAACAATTGGCCACGATCGATAATCAGTCTCGATAATCGGCCACGATCGGTAATCGATCACGATAATCGGCCTCGATCGGTAGTCAGTCAATCGGCCATGACAAACAGAATCGACAATCGGCGACGTCAATCGACAATCGACCACGATCGGTAATCAGTCTAGATAATCAACCTCGATCAGTAATCACTCTCGATAATCGGCCTCGATCGGTAATTGGTCAATCGACCACAACAATCATAATCGTTAATCGATCTCAAGACGGGGTTTATAGATGGATGGCCGATGATAGTTTAAGCAATACCAATGGGGCCCATTCATTTGGGGTAACCCACTAGAGGATGATGAAAATGAGCCTATCCAGGCCTAAAGGAAGGTCACAATATGGACATTTAACCATCACAGCTCATCAATGTGGACATTTAACCGACATGCTTCCAAGGAGTGGCCCACATGGGGCCGAACATACAGTGGACCCGTGACCTCACACAAAGGCCTAATATACATCGCAATGGGCCTCGTACAAGGGCTACATGTGCATCACATTGGGCCACTTCTTAGGGCCTCATATACACAATGGGTGGGCTTTGCACATGGGCCTCAATACACAGCATGCGGCCCTACACATGGGTCTCATATACATCAAATGGGCCTTATAAATGCCAAGGTGGGCCTAAAAAATGGGCCATAAATACATCAATATGGGCCCCAACCCATGGGCCCTATACACATCACAGTGGGTCTCAAACCTTGGGCCCCAAATACATCGCAATGGGCCTTGACCCATGGGCCATAATACATCACCATAGGTCTCAAACCATGGGCCATAAATACATCAAGGTGGGCATCATAGATGGGCCACACAATACATCAAGGTGGGCCTCATGGATGGGCCACAAAATACATCACAATGGGTCGTATCACGTGGGCCTAAAATACACAACAGATGGCCCTGCACATGGCCCTCAAATACATATCGATGGGCCCTCATTACATCAAGTGGGCTGCATCTCATAGACCTAATTGCATCATGTTGGGTGGGCCCTGCACGACTAGTAGGTGGGGCTGCACCTTCCAAATGGGCCCACCATATGAACAACATGGATGCACAACACATATATAATGGTGTCCCACGTGACTGTCTACGGCGCAGATGAAACAAATGGACGGTGTGGCTAAAAATACATGTATCAAGGTGGGCCATATGTCCATTAAAATGGACCGACAGTGGGGATATACCCATACATCATGGTGCAACACATATAGCACCGTCCACAAGTGGGCGGTTGTGGATACATAATACAAGCAGCAAGGTGGGTCCCACCTACCACACGTGCCACACGTGTGAGGTGAGGCCAACGTCAAAATAAATGGATGGCTGGCGTGGATAATCACATACATCGTGGGAGGTTTCCACGTGTGGTGCCCACACTCCAAGGCAACATGGACAAAGCACTTACATCTCGGTGGATCCCACCCTCCTTGCTGGACGATGAGGGTGCCACACGTGTGGTCAGGTTCCACCGTCCAGAAAATACTGGACGGTGTGGATATGTACATGCAGCAAAGGTGGATCCCACGTGGGGCCCACCATATACTATTATATATTATTATTTATATATTATTATTATTATTATTATTATTATTATTAAAAAGGGAAGAAGGTGCTCCCACGCTAGCGTCCAGACTACGGACGGTATGGATTATTGCTGGCACCACGTGTGGGTGCCACACAAACATCCTAGCCGGCCCCACCGTCTAGCCCATCTGGACGGCAGGGATGAAACATATATATATCTTAAGGGGCCCCACAGATGTACGGTTGGGACAACACATCTCTCACGTGGGCCCCACACATGGACAGAACACGTATATTAGGTTGGTCCCACCGTCCACGCTAGACAGTGAGGATGAAAAACATACAAGTGAGTCCCACCGTCCTGGCTGCTGGACGGTGGAGACACATCACATACATCAAATGGGTGGGGTCCACGTGTGGCCCACCATCCGGAAGACCAATAGATATTTGTACTCTCCCTTCATTCTAACTGCAACGGCCTCATACCCAGGCCCACGGCCTGATTAAGCTGGGGATTAGATGGACGGTGTGGATACAGTACATCACGGTGGCCCCCACACAGCACCGTCCAGTAATGGACGGTGCAGATACATATACATCACAGTAGCCCATAGATCTACTGATGTAAATCAGCAGCTACGGCTGGTGGGACCCACCGCCTGGATGGACTGGGTGGATGAAATACATTCAACATGGTAGGGGTCCCTGATGGTGCAGGTAAGACCCATGCATAAATCACGGTGGGTTTTCCACCGTCCAGGAAACTGAACGGTGTGGAAATAAAATATATATCACGTGGGATCCACGTGTACGGCAGATGCATCAAGGTGGGATTCACACAGGTGGCCCACAAGCTTATGTCCCACAAGCTTAGGACCTAGCTGATATTTATACTTTCCTTCATGCAGTCCAGCAGCCTCAGCTGCTGGTCGGTGTGAATATAGTATCGGTATCAATGTGGGGTCCATGTACACGTGGCTCACCGATCACGCACATCGAGGTGGACCCACATATGGATGGCATGGATCTAATACATACATGGTGGGGTTGCATCAGGGTGGGCCACACATTTTAAGAGAGAGGAGAGAGAAATAGAGAAAAAGAGAGAAATCGAAGGAAGTAAGAGGGATGCCGCCACTATGGGCCCCTCTAGTTTACAAACACATACCTCAAGATGGGTTCCACCATATGTGGGCCCTTAAATCATAAAAACAACGGTAGAAAATCACCCACCTTATGATCTTCGTCTTCTTTCTTACACCAACGCGTTCAAGAGCTTCAAGGGGTGCAATTTAACGGTTGAGATCGATTTTGGAGGGTAGGATTGGGTGATAGGGAGTGGGCCACACTTAGTTTCTCTCATGGAAGCCATGGACGTCCAAGCTCTCATAGTTCTTGGGAGAAATGAGAGGGAATGAGAGAGAGAGAGGTGATGGGAGAGGGGTGATGGGAGAGAGGTATGGGTGTGATGGGTGAAAAGTGAGTGATGGGGGATACTTTGTGTAAAGGAGTGTTGACTTTAAGGGTTGCTTGGGGATGGGGTGATGTGTACTTGACATATGACATGATTGATGAGATTGATTTGAAAGGTTGTAAAGATTCTCTTAGAATTTTATAAATATGCGGCGTTTTCTCGAACTGAACGTGGGCCCACATCTCCTGGCCTAGGTATCGCCTCGGTGCGTGAGACGCGGCATCGGAACCGCGACGACGGTGGAGTCGTCAAGGTATAAGTCTCGAGTTGAGCCGACTCTGAAATACGGGATATGACTCGGGATCATGTACAAATATCGAATAAAGGTCGAAGGCTGCCCAAATTTGACCGGGAGGATCGCGGAGGCATATGGAACAGTACGGGCCAAGATACGGGTCCTACAGCCACCCACGATGTGTCTGTGGAGGCTATGGCCCTGATGTCGCTAGGGCATAAATAATCGCAATCACGCAAATACAAGTGCATGGATCATACTACCAGTCATGCAAAAACCCTACACGAATCGCGCGCTCATGTAGGGCAACTCCACTATCAGGGAGCCCATAAACGATCCATCCGAAGGCATATACAATGATCACTCACTCCTTACATCAGGCATACATATGATGCATATGATCATGAATTGTGGATCTATACTAAACATATTATGTGGTAATGGGCTCTGTTTATAACGAAGGTGGGCCTAGACGACCTACACTGCCAGTATGGCCTAACAATGGGCCCTAGGGAGAATGACAATGAGGACATTTAACCAACATTATCCTTATAATGAGGACGTCAAACCATCATTGCTCCCAGGGCGTAACCTGCTATAACGGTCATCACATATATCATGGTGAAATCACACTACAATGGGCCTTATGTACATCTTATTGGGCCTCAACCCATGGGCCTCCAATATGACAAATGGGCCTCATACCATAGGTCTCATATATATCAAAGTGGGCCTCAGTGGGCAGGCCACAAATACATTAAGTTGGGCCTAATCACATGGGCCTTGCATACGTCACAATGAGCCTCATATCTATTAAGGTGGCCTCAACAACGGGCCTCATACAAACCAAGGTGGGCCTTAACAATGGGTCATAATTATATCAAGATGGGCCTGATCTATGGGCCACATGTAAATCAAGGTGGGCTACAACAACGGTCCATAAATACGTTAAGATGTGCCTAGTCACTTGGGCCTTACATACATACCAAGGTGGGCCTCAATGGACGGCCATAAATAAATCAAGATGGGCCTCATACATATACTAAGGTGGGGTCCACTTGAACTATAGATCTGTCTTATTTTTAGTCTCAAGCTTGTTAAGACAAGCTTGCCAAATGGTTGGACGGTTTGGATGCCACATGCATCAAGGGTGGGGTCTACATGAACAATGCATTTGACTCAATCTTTAGCCCCTGCCATAAAATGGGCTTCCAAAATGGTTGAACAGTTTGGATGCAACACATGCATCATGGTAGGTCCCATATAGATGGACGGCATGGATGAAAACATATACATCATTGGGTCCCACTGTCCAGTAATGTGGACAGTGCAGACAGAGCACATTTGTGGCTTCATATACATCAGTGGGTTCCCACGTGGGGCCCACCATAATGCTTATTTGCAATCCAACCCGTTGGTAAGGTCACACGGACCTGGATGGAATGGAAAAACAAATTTCATATTTGATCTGAAACTTCTTCAGTCCAAAAGGGTTTCAATGGTAGGCGTTAATCACCTCTGTTTCCTGCATGGGTCACCTGAGTCCCTGTAGCAATTGATTTTTGGGAGGCCCGCTGTCCCGAAGGGGACCTATCAAATGCACGGTGTTGATGATCGACAATCATCATGGTGGGGCCCACGGCTGGGACCGTGGGTTTCTGCTAAGCCGTCTATCCGCAGCGGGCGCTGCATGTGCCTCTAACAGCAGCAATGTCAACTGCTGCATATTTTATATATATATATATATATATATATATATATATATATATATATATATTTGAAATCTTATTTTTCTGTAGAATATCCTAGGTGGGGCCCGCATCAAGTGAATCCGCCCCGTCCATTGGTCTCTAAAGCTCGATACAAACCCATCAAGCCCAATATTTGATGGATTTTGGTGTACAGAAAATCTTAGAGTGTATTTCAATGGTAAAAGTATTATTCGCTATGCTATGGCCCACTAGGAAAGTCAGATTGGGTTCATTTTTCAGCTCAACGCCTAAAATGATCTAAGGCAAAGGACAGACGGCTTAGATTTTATACATACACCCAGGTGGGGCCTACATGAGTGGCCTAAATATATATATATATATATATATATATATATATATATATATATATATATATATATATATATATTAAAAGATGGATAGTACACCAGCGTCAGATCACACTTCTCTGCTTGCCACACCACGTCTAGCGTCCAGAGACGCTGGATGGTCTGCATATAGCACAAGCATCGTGGGGGGTCCCACTTGGACGTGGCCCACTATGCAAGCATATATGTATATATACATATATTTAATATAACATATACGCTTAGTCTAGTGTGGGGATCTCCACATTCCCAAATAATGGATGGTGTGGACCACCACCTGTAATAGGATGGGCCACATCGTTTGATGGACATCTATACAACACACATTTGTGGGGCCCACTCCAATCATAATAGTTAGAGAGAGAGAGAGAGACGTGAAGGGGGAGGGACCCCGTCACTAATGGGCCCTCCATTGTATAATGCATACATCATGTGGGTTCCACAACAAGTGGCCCTTCAAATCGAAAACAACGGTAGATCACCCACCTCTAGGTCTTCTCCTTGCTCCCTAAGGCTTATAAGATCCCTGCCTTCAAGTTTGATGGAGGTTAATGGGAGTTTAATGGTGGAGATGAGAGATGAGAGGGTGGGCCACACTTGGCTTGGGAGAGAGTTTTGGACGTTGAAAATTTTGGGTGCTTGGGAGATTTGAGAAATGAGAGAGAGAGTGAGGTGATGGGAATGATATGGATGGGATGATGTAAGGAAGGAGATGAGAGGGTATGTTTAGTTTGATTTTTTTGTAAAAGAGGTATGATTGTGGTTAAAATTTTGTAAAGGGGAATGGTGAGGGGAGAGAGAGAGAGTTGACTTATGGGAAAGGAGGGATGGGTTGATGTACTTAGGGGTACGGCTTGTACTTGACATGTGTGATTGATTGATTGATGAGACATATTATAAAGATTCCCTTGAAATTCGTAACACGCGGCGTTACTTCGGAATAAATGCAGGCCCACATCTTCTAGCCTAGGTATCGTTTCGGTGCGAGAGTTGCGGTGTTAGAACAGCGGTGACGACGTGGTCGCTATGATACAAGTTTCAGATCGAGCCAACTTCAATGTGCGGGACCTGGCTTAGGATTGCGTGCAAATGTCGAATACAGGTCAAAGGTTGCTGGAATTCGACCGGAAGGATATGAGTCTTACAATGAAGTGAAGGAAAATGACCGTGAAGTGAATGGAATTGACCGTGGAGTGAAGGGAAATGACTGTGAAATGAATAAAATTGACCGCGAAGTGAAGCAAATTGACCGTGAAATGCATGGAAATGATCGTGAAGTGAAGGGAATTGACCATGAAATGCATGGAATTGACCGTGCAGTGAAGGGGATCAACCGTGAAATGAATTGAATTGACTATGAAGTGAAGGAAATCGCTGGAATCGACCGTGAAATGCATGGAATTGACTGTGAAGTGAGTGAAATTGACCGCGAATTGACTGAAATGACTGATAAGTTGGTCATATTTGAGTGAAAATGACGGATAAATGTGTGAAGTTTACTGAGAAGTGCATGAAATGGACCAAGAAATTCATTACATTTACAGCAAAACATCATCAAATTGACCATTCATTTCTTGAAGTTGACGGTAAAATGCGTGAAATTGACCAAGTAGTACATGAAGGTGACCGATAAATTCAGTAAATTGATCGAAAAACTTCATCAAATTGACGGCAAACTTCTTGAAGTTCATTAGATAACCGCAAGAAATTGACCGTGAACTTCTAGGTAAATTCTTCAGATTTTAAACATCCTTACTTTCCACAGCCTCTGTATCTGTGAAATCCATATTCGAGACGAGGAATAAGAGTGTGTTGACGTGAAACACGTTCTTTAAGATTTTACGTTTATCAATGCATCCACGTCCTCTCAGAAAAATAATGCACTTAGCATTGAGTAGAATGTAACATAGAAGATGTAATGTGATAGCAGGATGGAGATTATAGGGAGATTTAATGAAGAAAATGGGTGAAAAGAAGGAATAGGATGATAGAGATGAATTCAGGTGTGTATTTGAGTGTAAGGGAGAGAATGGAATGAAATTGATAAAGCAGGGGCATTTTCAACCCGTGAAAAGTCATCCATACAGCATGGGCTTATTCTGGGAATGAAAAAAGAAGTGGGCTTAAAAAGGGTTAGTGGTCATGAATGGCTCATACAGGGGGAATTTTCTCAAAAAAAAAAAGACAGCTATTTGATACTCCGGCTGCATATGAAGCTTGATACGCAGACGCATAGAAATGGTACATGTAAACTTACTAAATTCTGCAACCCACTATTGCTAAGTTACTTCCAAATATCATATTCATTGAATAACTCTAACATCTGATTCCTGTGCACTTGTTTGTTAAAATAAGACCATTGGATACTCTCAATTTTTTACCGTCGTATAAACATTCACCAATATAATAATTGGATAATCATTGGTTCAAGGTACGTCTTAACTGGTACCCAAAAATTGGACAATTTCATTTGAATTATTTGTGAGCCATGCATGCAATTTATTAGTAATTTTTAAAGTGCCTGTGTATCATCCACCACATTTTGTCCGAGCATCAAAACCTCTCTCTGAAAGAGGGAAAATTATCACTGTAGATGCAGTCTTTTATCCAGCTTCTTCTTCCGACGGCTCAAAACTTACTTTCCCAACGAAGACTTTTCATATACGGTCAGAGCATTTTGAGGACGATAATACCCCTCCGTTTCAGCAAAAATAGGTGAAAAGTAAGGTATTTTTGTCCTCAAATGCTCTATCAGTACATAAAAGGTCTAAGTTGAGAATGTAATTTTAGACAACTCAAAATAAACTAGATAAAAGGTGGCGTCTACGGTGATAATTTTCTCCTAAAAAAGGCGAGACAGAGAGTGTGTCCAGCGCTCACGTACCACCATAACTTACAGTGGTCCTAGCTGCATTTGCACAGGTAGACAAACCAATCACTTTATATATTTAGACTGTCCACTGGATCTGACATAGGCTACCATGCAAATATCAAACCAATCTAACAACCTTAACCATATGATCATTAGCCTTTAATATGGATGGTCAAGATCATCTACACAAAACAACATCCAACCAACTATTTGATCAATGTATTATTTAGGCCCCATCATGGATTGCTTATGATTCTAAAAGGACACTTTTCTTAGGCAACTCTAACCATCTCATCCATGGTTCGGAAAAAGAAGGGCCACAAAAATAAGGACAACTCAAGGATGATTTGATCATCCAATCAGTATGATTTTTTGCATGGTGGCCCATAAAATGTGCTCTGGGTTTAATAGACAGTTCAGATGTATCAATTTCATAAACGGGACCGTGAGAGCACTGGAACTTCTCTCCATGGAAAAAAAAAAAAAAAAACCTAAAACTAAATACGTACCGTATACAAAGGTTGGGAAGCCAGCTGGCCAATGACTTGCACCACAAGGACCAAGACAAAGCACACAAGCCTTGGCTCCCAAGTTTCTATGCCTTTGCAAAATAACATTTCTATTTCTATAAAGAGAGGTGGAGAGATCAAAGGCCACCCCACCCCCCACCCCACCCCACCCCACCCCACCCCACATCAATCATTCAATAGGCCCACTTAAACAAGGCAGGAGATGAAGAGAGAGGGTCGCCAACATGGGATGGTAAGGACCCAAATGATCTTACCACCACCGTTGAATTCAAAGCCCGGGCGCAAGGTGGTCAATGAATTGGATTCACCTCCAACGGCCGGATTGTACACAAAGGTGTCATCGAAGCCATCGAACCACTCTAAGTTCACTGGAAAATGTGAGACACCCAGGTGCATGGGGTGCCACACACACCCAGCCTGTAAGTCTAGCCACAAGGCTAAGGGGACGCGCAAGATCAAATCATGTGACATGGCGACAAATCATCGGTTGATCACATGGCGGGTCGTAGACAAGGGAGTCGGATTGAACTATACCGGGACATCGGCTAGCGGCGTTTTGAGCCATCTATCTGGGAAATACTGGGATGAAGTTGATGATGAAATGGAATATGGCGAAGAAGGCATTGTTGAAGATGCAGATGCTTTTGTGGATGGGCCAGTAATGGAATGTAGCGATGCGAAAGCAACGGATGTGATCGGACCAGGTGCAGTTGAAATCGAAGAAGAAGGTGGTGATATGGACTTTTATGCTGTGGGGTTTGTGTGGGATTGCATGGATGATGATGGAGATTGGTGTCTAGTGGGGGAGATGTGAATGTGGACAGTTAAAATAACTGTTTATGTTTGATAATAAGCTCTTATTCATCCAATATTTTCTTCTTTTTTATGTTATTTTAATTTCTTTGGCATTATGATAGGAAATGTAAAGATGAATGATCTAACAGTTATGAACAGATCAGTTTTCATTCTGTTTGGATCTTTAGGAAAATTTGTATTCATTCACCAAATAAAAAATAGAAATATGAGTTTCCAGGAAAGTATGGGAAAGGATTTCCTTCATTTTTTAAATCAGATGTGTGGAAGAATAGTATTTCCATAGAAGAATTTATTAAACATGAAAGGTGGATATGATTGTGAGGCCTGATGGTCAGATCATGACTCAGGTAGGGAGGAGCCCTATACTGTCTAATCATCCTAAAATAATGGGCTTGATGAGTGGTAGCGATCGTTTGACATGTATGTATATAATATGTATAGGATCATTGATCATGGACCGTTCATTGATACAAAATGGCATATCCACTGGTAGGCCAATACAGATTAGCATCTTTCTTTGATACTAACATGAGTTTAGATTAACCCAACCTACAAAGCATATCCCCTTCGCTGTAAAGCATAACCAACTTGACTTCTATACATTAGAACTGATATCTATACCATCTTTCCCCCCTAACATGTTGCTTGTGTAGGACACCCGTGAAAGTGCCCTGGTTTGTCAATTAACGTGAGTGTTGGGTCAGTTATACTGCAGAGCCTAATAGGAAGATAGATTTAAAGCGTCTGCCTCAATCGGATGTATGCAAGCTCACCATAGGTAATATAAGCCTCACATCCCATTGCCTAACACACCAGGTAAATAAAACACTTAAAACAAGTTAGAACATCATAGGGTTTATAAGTGAGAAAACTTTTTTCGAAAACAGAAAATCTCTAAGTTTTCTTGCTTTGTCAATTTTATCGAAACACGTTTCGATATGATCGACCAGCGCTATCGATGTCCTCGATAATAAATCGATTCCATCGGAATGAGGACAAAAAGTGTCCAGAAACAACATGTATATCTGAATGGAATTATCGATATATCGATGTACCTATCGATATCATTGATATTTGAATCTCAAGTCCATCGAAGCTGACTCGATAAATCGATAGGCAGATCTTTGACGCCCCTGTTTTTTCGTAAAACTATCATATGTGCATCGATATATCAAAGCCCTCCCCGATACCTTCGAAGTTCAAATCTCGATGATATCGATCATGGGCGCGAAGATTTCAAGAAAAATATTTCAGGATAGTTGATCTATGATCGAGGTTCACTCGATAGAATCAATATTCAAATATCGATGATATTGAGGCCGAATCGATGGCATCAAGAAAGGACAAACTATCCAGCAAGCTCACTGATAAAATCTTTAGATTTATCGATGTCATCGAGACGACTTTCGATATCATCGGTATTTAAATTTTGATAATATCAAGTGTACCTCGATCATTCTTGTAAACTTAAAATATTTCAAAGCAAGTCTCTCTCATTTTCAAATGTCGAGGAATCGAACCTCACATCGATAAAATCGGAGTTCGAAATCCGATGACATCGACACGAGTTTCGATTCCCTCGACCAGTTGGCAAGAGGTTTTAAAAGTGTACGACATTGAGTTTGTATCATCGAGTGGACCATCGATGTAATCAAGAGTATACGCTCAATAATATCGAACCCGCTCGATGATATTGAACTCTGTCATAAATGTGATTGTTTTATATCCATTGGAACCTTTTGCCTATATAAGGAGGACTTGTCCATTGTTGCTAGTAGAGAAAGAAGAGAGTGCTTTTGAGTGTTTTACCTTAGATCATATACCCAAAGCCCTTTCTCTCAAGGGAGTTTATTCTCTAATATACCCTCATCATTGATATTCAATAGAGTGGATTGGGGAATGAACTTCCACATTCAAGGATCCTCTAGCTACTACCTTAATGACAAATCATAAAACTGGGATGCCTTAAATGCATAGATGATTGGAATCATTCTATCTCCTTTATAGGAAAATATTTGAGAGTAAGATTCCATCATAACTTTGACCCAACCCATCACCATCCATTGGTATATCTTTTGAGTTGTGGATCAAGGATGCAGAAGACTCTTCATTAACAAAGGAGGAGATCTTCAACAACGTGCTGAATGAGACTCATCCACTTATCTGTAAGTATATAGAGTCCAGACGACCCTTTGATCATTCCTTTGTAGGATTGGGTCTAAGGTGTTTCTCACCCTTGGAAGTCCTCGAGGAGGTTTCCGGCGTGAGTGTACGTGGTGAGTGCGTTGTGTGGACTCTTGCTCTGTATATAGTATAAACATCTAGTTAAAAGTAAATCACTCCAAACCTTGGGTTAGAGTTGAACCATGTGAAACCTCTGTTAGGGTCTTGTGGAAGATCCTTGGCCAGTGTACCTAAAAGTGGGTGCGTTGTATTGACCCTTGCTCGTGAGAGCATAAACAGTTAGCCTTAGTGTAAGTTGTAAAGGTTGAAGGTGAACTTGATTTAAAACCTTAGGTTTGAGGTGAACCGCTGTGAAACCTCCTTAGTAAAATTCGGTACACTCAAGGGTTGAGTACAATTTTCAGGAGTGGAGTAGATAAGTAGTCTAACCACTATAAAAATAACTGTGTTTGAGATTGGTATTCTTTTATTTGTGTGATTTACTTCAATATTTTCATATCTATATATCTGAGATCACACCTCACATACATATACAGTCATATCTATCATAAACTAAGTTACATATTGTTCAGTTCTTAAATAGTTTATGATTGGATCCTCTACCAGGCTTGGAAGCCAGTAGAGTTACTTTTGAGTAGTCCTGATAAGTGTCTATTGTTAGGATTAGTGTAATAGAATTTTTAATAAACCATAAAAACTTTAAAAAGTCCTATTCACACCCCTCTAGGACATATTGGCATATTCCTACTTCAACTAAAGCGGTCTTCACTGCTATTTTAATTGGTATCAGAGCGGGTCTCTCTTTAAGGGCTTCATCGCCTAGAGAGTGATCTTGACTAAAGTTTGGAATATAGCCAAAGGAGAGGGCTCATCAGCCACTAGGCCTCCAGTATTTGATGGCTCAAATTATACATACTGGAAGGTTAGGATGCACTACTTTCTGAGGTCTTTGGATCTTCATGTTTGGGATATAGTTGAAACTGGATATGTGCCACCATCTAAACAAATCGAACTTGATAGTGGCATGACCATCAAAAAACCCAAATCCAAAGAGATGCGGATGACGTTCGATAAAGAAAAACAGACTACTGAAGCTAAAGCTATGAACGTCATCTACTGTACCGTGTCCCAAGAAATATTCAATCAAATAAGTATGTGTAAGACATCCAAGGAAGCATTGGATCTATTGAAAACAACCCATGAAGGCACAAGCACTGTGAAGAGGTCAAAACTACAACTTCTGACTTCACGGTTCGAAAGTCTTAGAATGGAAGAGCATGAGACGTTTATGTAGTTTTTCACAAAGTTGAATATCATTTGCAACTCCATGGGTGGATTGAGAGAAAAAGTTCCAGTACCAAAAATTTATAGGAAAATTCTAAGATCCCTACCGAAACAATTTAATCCCAAAGTTACAAGTATTGAAGAGTGTAAGAATATAGACGAAATGAAAGTAGAAGAATTGGTAGGTTCCCTACAAACTTTTGAACTACACTTCAAACAAATCCTAAATCCAAAACAAATGTCCTAAAAACTTCAAAGAAAACAATGAATGAGGATAGTGGAAGTGAAAAGGAAGATGAAGATGAGGAAATAGCTTTGCCGGTACAAAGATTCATGAGGTTCTTTCAGAAGAATTATGGTCGTCCCTCCATAGGTAAAAAAGTGGATAATAAACCTTCTGGAGGAAAATTTAGTAAAAGGACCAAATAACCACAATGTTATGCCTGTCAGAAATATGGACACCTATTTACCGAATGTCCAAACAGAAAAACTAAGGGCAAGGTAATGACTGCCACATGCGATGATACAGAAGAGTCAAATTTAGAATCTAGTGACTCAGAGAGCGATGGAGATCAAAAATCATTGAAAATTCTTATAGCCTCCACTGGTCCAATCATTCCCACAGAATTTGAAAACAAGAAAGAACAGCAAGCCACTGAATCATTTCCATCTGATAATCAGGAAACAAAGGAGGAAGAAGAGAAACAGGATAAACTACAAGATGCTTACAATCAACTGTACATTCATAGTATCAAAGTTGTTAAAGAACTTGGACTATTTGAGAATAAAAAGGAATTGCTGTAAAAAGATTTGGATAAAACTCTGAAAATTAATACACACATAATTAATGATTTATAGCAACATAACTCAGATAATGATAGACTTGAAAGAATTAACACCTTCCTTAAATCAGAATTTGAAAAACTAAATAAACAGGTTGAGCAATTAAAAGATAAAAATATACTCCTACAAAATGAAAATCATACACTTCTTTTTGATTTAGAGGAATCCAGAAAAATCGCTAAGCTATACTATAAGTTTTCCCAGAGTGGTGAGAAGTTAGAAAAACTATTAGGTATGGAAAAATCTGAAAATGATAAGAACGGCTTAGGATATAAAACAAAGACTGGAACTGCAACACTAACAACTAGAAAAACTTCTACTTCAGGTAGTAATAAAAGAATTACTCCAGTGTGTCATTTATGTGGTGATTCAGGTCATTATAATATTGAATGCTTGTTTTCTAGGAAGACTCAACATAGCTCTGGTCAGAATCATATTGAAAAATTCAAACCTACCAAAAAAGTGCAAAATGTCTTCAGATAACCTAGAAATATGATTAAAAGAGATTCACACTCACCACCACCTAAAATGACTAACAAAGAACAACTAAATCAAGTGGTCAAATTAAACAAGAAAATAATATCTACCACTGTTAAAAATCCTGTCACAAAATAGGTCTCAAAAGAAAAGAAGAATTGTCTGGTTACTCATTCAAACCATATGTCAGGCAATGAAACTAAGTGGTATCTGGATAGCGGATGTTCAAGACATGTCACAGGTGACAAATCCCTCTTTACAAATTATTCAGATCTTAATCATGGGATAGTCACCTATGGAGACGAAAGCACTGCTAAGGTAATTGGACAGGGAATCATTAAGGAAATCCAATTACTTAAAAATGAGAATGCCTTTTACATAAAAGGATTAACACATAATCTTTTAAGCATTTCTCAAATTTGTGACGATAAGCATGTGGTTGCATTTTACAAGGAAAAATGCGAAATCCTGAACCTCTTAGGAAAATTAGTAATGAAGGATTATCGCACAAATAACCACTGTTATGTTATCAAAGGAATGAGAAAGGATGATCCCTATGCCTAGAAATACTGAACATAGAGAGAATAAGTCCAGATCATGCATCAAGATTTGGATATTTGCTGAAATGATGAAAATTTTACCAAGCTTCAAATGATATATCTGAGGTTCCTCACCTCAATCTTTTGTACATAAACATTCAAATGTTTATAATTTTGATGTGTACAGTGATTGTACATAATTTTGCTATGTATACTATTGAGTCTTAAAAATATTAAAATTATACATGAACGATCTCTCGGGAAGCTGAATCGTTGGGTTGGTTGGGCTTCCCTCTGATCGTCATTGAAAATATCAAAAAGGGTACCCTGATATCATCGAAATGTTGTTTAATGATATCGATAGCTACTGCTGAATTAAAAACGGAAGAACAAAAAGAAGAGACTCAATGTTTGATCCCAGGATAGGACTGTAATCTCTCAAAAGAGTTTTTTTCTCAAAGCAAAATGTCTGAAGGAGTGGATCTTCCACAACGATTCTCAATGGAAAGTAAGAAAGGTAAGAAGAGTGTAACCGCTCCATTTTTTAACGTAAATCTTGTGGCAGAACGATCTGTTCAGAGAAGATGCATTGAACCCCATGGGATTCTTTGTCTCTTAGAACTAATTGGGTGGGAGAATATCATGAATTGTGGTGGTGAATTTCAGCATAATCCGGTACATTAGTTTTTGAGTTTAATCTACAATGTTGAAAATAATCCTCTAATTGTTTTAGTCGCTGTCATAAATCGGACTGAACACATCACTCCTAGATTGATAAGAAGGCTGATTGGGTTAGAAGTCACTAGGATACCTGTATCAGAACGAAATGTGAATGGTCTTAGTGTTTTGGGAGAAGTTACTCGTGCACTATGTAGTGGTGCTACTATACCAAGAAATGTAAAGAATGTTCTTCATGTTAAATACCTCAATCCTGTGAAGGCACAAATATCTATCCCTGTGAAGTCTCTGAGAACAAGCTTTCTCCATACATTTTAAATGTTTTGTATGATGTTTATCTCGGTATTCATGTCTGCCTACTTACTCTTATTCTACAACAATTGATTCGGGTATCTTCAAATGAATCCGTCACTATACTTCTATTCCCATGTCTTGTGACCAAGCTATCATGACAATTTGGGCCGCCTCCTACTAACGATCTCCCACACCCCCGTATTCGGTTTAATCAAGAAGACATCTGTAATATCGTTGCCAATATGCCGCATCATAGAATTAATTCAAGCTCAGACAAAGACTATTCTGTACACAACCCTGTCTCTGACGAAAACATTCAGACTGTCATCATTCGAGACACTATACAAGATTTGCTTGATAGACAATCTTACATTATGAAACGGTTGGATGAGTGTGAAGTTCATCTATTTGAGACCAAAACCATGCTGACAACTCTGGAACATGATACAAAACAAATTCTGAATGTACTGCCAGCACAGTAGAGGTTGTTGATTGTCTATAGAATATCTAATGCATCACAGACTTGGATTCTCACTGAAATGCTGAGGGCATTAATATCTTTTTGAATGCTCTTCGCTCATGCATAGGTGTGATGCATTACTAAAGCTCCAATTTATTATTATTATTATTATTATTATTATTATTATTTATTTTATTTTATTTTTTACAAAAAAACCTCCAAGTAAGGAAGACTAAGTCTTTTGATGGTTTTCTGTTCTGCTATTGCCAAACTTGGGCAGTTTATATAGATATGTTTTGGATGTTGTTGAATGTGGCTGAATATAATTCTCATTTTTACTGCCATAATTATGTTAAGATCCCCTAGTTTATCTAGTCTCTGATATGAAGTGCTTGTATTTTTCATGATTATTTTATCAGTTTTTATCACAACTCTAATTGATCTGATATGCATCCATACTTTCTGAAAATGATGTATGCTTAAACCTAGTTTTATCTCTATACATCTATATCTGTGTGTTCTCCCACTGTCTTTAAAACTTTAGTCAATATCTGCTGTCATGCAATCTTTGACAATGACTGACAAAAAGGGGGAGAATAGTCCAAACACCCTGTCAAGAAATGCATATCTGCTTGAGTATGGTGATGCAGGTGTTAGGGGAAGTAGCTGCACCAAGTGAGGGGGAGTTTGCAGATGGGGGGAGCAACTTTTGGATGTGTGGTGTATATGACATTGTTAACATTGTACAATTGTGTAGAAAACATGTACACACAATTTAAGGTGTCAGTATAGAAGCTGGCCTAGGGTGTTTTGGGTATTTTGTCACGTAATTGACAAAGGGAGAGATTGAAAGTGCCATGGTTTGTCAATTAGCGCGAGTGTTGGGTCAGTCAGACTGTAGAGTGAAATAGCCTAACATATATCCTAGAGGGGGGGGGGGGGGAGGGGGGGGGGGGGTGAATAGGACTATGCCAAATTTATGAATAATTACAGTGAAATCAAATAAAAAGATACAACCAAATAAATAAATCAAACCACAATGCTGAAATGAAAGACACCTTCAAAATTCAAGTCTTGAGAGGTTGATACAAATGTTGTTCTAAGGAAATCCTTACCCCAAAAACCAAGGGTTTATGATAAGACAACCTTATTTCTAGAAAGGTCTTTGTATCAAGAACTCAAACTGTAGAGGAATAAATAAATGAATGAATAAAATGTAATCTCAAATATTGATTGTTCTAAGGACAACCATACACCATAAAAATGGCAAGGAAACCTTGCTAGAACAAATAAAATAACCGAATCTCAAAGCAATAAAGGAATATTAAGAAGTAAATTTTATACTATTACAACATTCCCCACAATGCTTGAAATAAAATGATTATAACATTCACATCCACATATACATCCCACAAATGAATACTCAAGATAGGAAATATAAATCATACAACCACAAAACACAAGGGATTATAGTGGTTCGCCTGTGTGTACACCAACTGTTAAAAAATACCCACACAGCTACTCCACTCCTGATATCCTCACACAGTGGATATTAGTGTTCACTATCAAAATAGTTTTTCATAGGTTCACCTAAAACCTTCATAATTGTGTCCTTTTAAACTTGGGCTTACACAATTCAAAAACCCACTTTCTGAGTTTTTTGGCTCTCCTCAGATAACCACTACAATGAGATTTTTCTGACAAATCTTAAAATAAACCAAAAAAAATGTAAATTACAATAATGTAAAATACCTGGATTTCTCCTTTTTGAAGCAGCCTGGAAGAACCAATCGGAGTAGAAGTTCGAATATAGAAGTTCAATGTCCAATACTCACTTTAAAATGGTTTTAGGTTCTAATTGATTTTAAATTAAATCAGTTGGGCTTAGCTCTATTTGATTTTGATTTCAAGAAGAAGGAATACAACAATTCCTCTTTTCAAATAAGATTGTAATGTAGAAACAAAACTAAATGCAAAAGCTAACAAAAAGAGAATATTAAATGAGTACGATGTAGCTTAAAATAAACACAAACTTATCTAAGAGTGATCCCTTGATTTTACTTGAATTTCTATATCCAAACTTTGAAATTCGTCGTCTATTTATAGGTGTAGAAATCGTACCTTCGACTACTCTAGTGGACACTACGACTAGTCGTAGGAGAGTAGATTTTTAAAATTTTTAGTGTGATTGGATAAAACCAACTCACGACTGGTCGTAAGGTGTCTACAAGTGGCCGTAGGCCCTCTACGACTGGTCACAGGCCTCTCACAATTGGTCGTAGGACCTCTAGTTTAGTTGCTGGAATTTGAGTCATAGAACCAGGACTGGTCGTAGGACGAGTCGACACTGTTCACACGATCGGTCGACTAGAGTCCAGGACTGGTTGTGGTCGAACAGAGATTTCTGAAAAATTCCAACAAACTTAGGACTGGTCTTGAACTATCTTGGACTGGTCATGGTAGTGCTTAGACTAGTTGAACAAAGTCCACAACTAGTCTTAGAATAGACCAAAATCATATAAAAAGATTTAGCTTGAATTATGAATACAAAATGACCTACCCTAAGGTCAATCTAAGGTCATTCATACCTGGGACATGAAGTATGAACATTGAAACTTCATTCTTTCAGATGATGGTTGACCTTTGAACCTTATGAAGTTGGAGATCTCTACTTGATGTAGCTTGATCTTGAGATCTTCTACATCTTAAGATTAAACTTTATCTTGAGTGACACTTGAGTCTTGAACAAACACTCTTCTTATCGATGTAGCTTTGAACATTGATACTTATAGATGAGGACAAAATTCATGACCTTTCATTTCTTTCTTAAAGTCGATCACCGTACTTGACTTGAAGCAATGTGATGTAGTGTCTTAAGCACACATATATATCACCATACAAACACAAGACATAGATAGAGGTTTTGGCACACAAAATTTGACAATTTGACAACCAAAAGAGCATGAGACCATAACACTTATAATCTCCCCTTTTGTCAAATTTGTGACAATACACTCAATAATAATTTAACACCATTATGAATATAAAGAAATATGCATAGGTTAGAAAAGAAAACCAGTAACAACCTGGTTAAAGAATCATGCACCAGTTTGTCATGCACAAACACACATCAAGATGCAGTAGGCAAAATTTTATAATTTTACATACTCTACTCCCCCTGAAGTACTCCCCTTGAGTAGCACATAAATTTCTCTCCCTTTTTGGCACAATATGACAAAGGAAGAAGAAAATAATAGAAAATAAACAGGAGTAATCAAAGAGTCAAGATAAAAGTTCAATAAGGCATTAAGAGTTCAAAAGTTCAAACTAAAGTCAGTAAACCATATAAAGTTCACAATTCAACAAAAGTAAACTTAAAGTTATTACAGACTAAAGAGAAAACTACTCAATCAGAACCAGAAGACGGAGCAGGTATGGTAGGATCAAGTTGATGCATGCCCTTGTTTAAGCGCCTAAGATACTTGTGTATATATTTGAACTGTAAATCATGAGAAACATTCATGTTTTCTACTTTCTCCTCAAGTGCATGCAGATGCGCATCAAACTCAGATGGTTCATAATCAGGATCATTAATAGAATCAGACTCAATTTCATCAAAAATATCATCCATGTTTATGTCATCAGGAGGAAGATCATCAGCTTCTTCTTCATTCCCAACTCCAGCTCCATCACCACCATCCACTTGGCCAGGAGCCAATTCCAACTTCACTTTGTTTATATTTGAGTTGTTAAAAATCAGATTATGGATAGGAGCCTCTCCAACGGGCATAGCGACCAACATATGAGAAGCCAACATAGTCATGAGATAGACAAATGGTATATCACTATGACCTAGATGAAGACAAAACTGAATGATGGAATGACAAATTAAAGATGGAAGATAAATTTTAGTACCAGAAACAACTGAGTGCAAAACACGAACCATAAATGAAGTCAACTTTGTTTTATTACCAGATCGCGGATAAAAATTTGAAGTAAAGATTCTATGGAGGACTTTGTATCTACGTAATAAATACCTTGAAGGGAGCGCATTCCCTTTATGAGTCCATTGCACATTCATGTTACATAATGCTCTGGTAAGCTGTCATTTTTCTATTTCTGTCAGTTTTTCAGTTAGTATATGAATGGAGATACCCTCATCATTAACAGGTATTTCCATAAGGCTAGATATTAAATGACGGTCTACATTAAAAGGGCCTTCTCTAGCATTTATTTGAAAGGTTAAATTCTCAGTAGAAAAGGTAGAGATGCATTCAAACATAGACTGTGCAATAGATTGGTATGCAGGCCCTCTCCAATGTAAGATGTTATCCCATCCTATAGCTTGGAGAAGAGGAAAAATACCAAATGGAGCAATGTGGTTAAGATCAACAGCTTTTTCAACAATAACATTATGCAAACGCAAATCCCGTACATATGAAGGATCATTTTCGGGTGAACGAAGATGGCGCTGAGTTATTGGAGTTGATCTAGAGGATGATGGACCACGGGTTATTTTCTTTTTCCCTCTAACATCCATTTCCACAAGGAAATACAAAGGAATAAGAAAACTCAAAAGAAGTAGAGATGGGTTTTTTTAGATCCACAAATGTAGAAGAAAAACCCCAAAATCTCCACAAAGCTTGAAATCAAGCACTCCAATACAAATAAAGAAGAGAATAGAACTTGAATCTTATAGATTGACCAATACAATGCACTAACCTTAAAGATTAGGTCGGTGGGTTCGACTGGTCGGACGTCGGCTCGTTGGAGAGGAAGTTAGAAATGAGGAAGATGAGATTTTTTCTAAATTTTAAAACACCCAACGCGCTCCACGACTGGTCTTAGCCTGTCCACGACCGGTCATACCAGGACCGGTCGTGTACACCCACGACTGGTCGAGTACCGATACAAAAAAATGTAATTATCACAAAAATTTACAATTTTAAACATATAAATTCACAAATATATTTACACTATAATACACAAATGCATGAATAATCAATTTAAAATGCACATACCAAGGTCAAATTTCAATTTATTAAACCTGCTTTTGTCGAACGGTATAGTAAAAATGTAAGAAAGTTAAGTCTCTGTCGGAATGTATTCCAAAGATATTATTTTTTCTTCTACTAATTCATGAATATAATGATACCTAATGTCAATGTGCTTGGTACGTGAATGCTGGATTGGATTTTTAAAAATATTTATAGCACTAAAATTATCACAATGTAAAGCCATTGAATCTTGTGTAATTCCATAATCACTTAACATACGTTTCATCCAAACAAGCTGAGTACATGTATTTCCAGCTGCGATGTATTCAGCCTCAGCAGTAGAGAGTGATATAGAACTTTGTTTCTTGATAAACCAAGAAACCAAACAATTTTCAATATAAAAACAACCACCACTGGTTGATTTCTATCATCGATATTTCCAGCCCAATCAGCATCAGTATACCCTGTCAATTGAACACTAGTATTATATGTATACTAGAGACCCAAATTTACTGAACTTGTGACATATCGCATAATTCACTTAACAACAATTAAATGCGACTCTTTAGGATTAGACTGATATCTTGCGCAAATACCAACACTGAAAGAAATATCAGGTCTACTAGCAGTTAAATAAAGAAAACTGTCAATCATGCTACGATACAATGTAGGATCCACATCTTTTCCTGTAGAATCCTTTGAAAGTCTTAAAGTTGTACTCATAGGAGTATCAAAATTCTTACCATTCTCAAATCCTAATCTTTTAATCAAGTTCAGAGCATATTTGGTTTGAGAAATAAAAATTCCATCAAGTTGTTGTTTTACTTGTAACCCTAGGAAATAATTCAATTCCCCAACCATGCTCATTTCGAACTTAGATTTCATTAAATCTATAAACTCAATAGTCATATTAATACAAGTTGATCCATAAATAATATCATCAGCATAAATCTGAACCATTAAGATATTATCGTTATGTTTCTTAACAAAGAGCGTCTTATCGGCACTGCCCATTTAAAAATTATGACTGAGTAAAAATTTAGTCAATTTTTCATACCATGCCCAAGGAGCTTGTTTTAGACCATAAAGAGCCTTTTTAAGACGGTATACATGATCAGTAAACTTAGGATCTTCAAACCCTATAGGTTGTTCAACATATACTTCTTCATGTAAATTGCCATTTAAGAATGCACTCTTTACATCTATTTGATAAATTTTAAATTTTCTAAAGCATGCAATAGATACAAAAAGTCTGATTGATTCAAGGTGAGAAACTGGTGCAAAGGTTTCATCATAATTAATACCTTCAATTTGAGTGTACCCTTGTACAACCAGTCTTGCCCTGTTTCGAATTATATTACCAAGTTCATCAGACTTATTTTTGAATATCTACTTTATTTCAATAATATGTTTATCTTTAGGTCTAGGAACAAGATACCAGACATCATTTCGAACAAATTAATTAAGTTCTTCCTACATAGCAACTATCCAGTTTTCGTTAGAAAGAGCTTCTTTTACGTTTACCGGTTCTATATAAGATGTAAAGAACACGTAATTACATATGTCTTTTAATTGTTTATGAGTGCGTACACCTATGAGAGGGTTTTCAAGAATTTGAGTGGTTGGATGATCTTTTACAGTCCTCAATTCAGAGTTTACTGGATTTGATGAAGTATCTGGTTTGTCAATTAAAAGAACTTCATCATGGTCTGAACTCAGGGCAGGTGTATTCAAGTGATCGTCTATGACCACATTAATAGATTTTTGAATAACACTGGTCCTTTTGTTCAGTATGCGGTATGCACGACTGTTTAAAGAGTATCCTAAAAAGATCCCTTCATCACTTTTAGTGTCAAACTTTCCAAGATTTTTACGGTCACGTAAAATATAGCACTTGGTACCAAAAACTCGAAAGTATTTAACAATAGGCTTCTTATCAAACCATAGTTCATAAGCCATTTTGTTATTAGATTTACAAGTATAAACTCGGTTAATAATATAGCAGGCGGTATTTACTGCTTCAGCCCAAAGATTTCTAGGGAGCTTCATACTATTTAACATTATGTTTCCCATTTCTTGAAGCACTCTATTTTTCCTTTCTACAATTCCATTTTGTTATGGTGTTTTGGGCGCAAATAATTCATGTGATATTCCTTTATCACGCCCCAAACTCGGAAACTGGGCTCACAAAATTCCTGATCGCCGAATCCGGCGCCGACAGCCTCCGTAGAACCCCATTCTCGGATCCTAGCTCCCATTCGCCAGGTTCCGATCCTGGGATGCTACGAGGAGGATTTTAAATATGAGTTTGATTCGTAATAAGCATAACCAAAGGCATAACCCACAAACAACAACCAAGAACTCCATTATATTTCCACTATAATCAAAAACTTTACAAGTACAATAAGCATAAAGGGAAATATAATGGTAAAGAATAAAAACTCCAAAATGCTCCGCAACGTGCTCCTGCCTCAGCGCTGCTGCGAACCAACGTCACCTGCATGCAACGGTCGTGCATAAGCTTACAAAAAGCTTAGAGGGTGGTGAAAGTATGTGCACAAGGTAGTAATATGAACATGCAATGTCGGAGTAATGCGGAATATGTAGATGGATCCATAATATCATGAGCCGTACCAAGGCTATGCAATGCAAGACATGAATGGTATCGGCTATCCAAAGGCCATGCTATGTGCAATGCAACTCAAGCATACAGGTCCTCATCTATGTCCACACATCAATACAGCTCAAATATGGAATATCACCGGGGTCTAGTACACTCTAAACCAGATTGCTGCCACATCGCGCGCAATAAGGTAAGTAGAAGAGACCACACTATCTGTCTGCCAATATCGGGCGCGACTCATCGATAGCGGACCCATTCCTCGAGTTGGTCAAACTCAGCCTAGCATAGCCCCCTACTCTCGGGCGGGTAAGGCCGCACCCCCTTCCAACCGACCACGACACAGTGGAGAGCGTAACCGTCTGGTAATCGGCACTCAACGCTCATCTATCCACTCGGTCTAGACGTTGGAGCAACCTCTTGGTACCATAAGGGTTTAGGGACTTTCACCCAGGAATATCTATAGTACCCCATGTAGAACAAAATTTTCAGTATACAATCCTGCCAACCACGACACATCTGTGGAAGTTACGACCCCGTTGTCGCTAGGGCGTACAATATCCATGTCATACAAATGCAATATGCATGATTCACGCTAACCAGTCATGCATCAAATTCTACGCTCATGTAGGGCAACATCGCCTAATCGGGAGCCCATAAACGACCTGTCCGAAGGCAAATGCTATGATCAGACAATTCTCACGTCAAGCATACATATGATGCGTATGATCATGAGTCATGGAACTGTACTAAACATGTTATAATAAAATGAACTATCTTACAATACAGATGGGCCTGGGCGGTCTATACACAATAAATACGGGCCTAACAATGGGCCCTGAGGAGAGTCGTAATGTGGACATCCAACCAGCATTACACTCGCAATGTGGACGTCAAACCAACATTGCTCCCAAGGCACGATCTTTGTAAACATCGCTACTTAATCCGTGTTGGAATTACCCATTGCAACGGACCTTAGGTTCATCCCATTGGGCCTTACGTATATGTCAAATGGGCCATATCATTTGGGCCTTTTTATTCATCAAATGGGCCACATAAGTGGACCACACCAATGGGCCTTATGTGCATTGCAATGGGTCAAAATCCGTGGGCCTTAGATTGCATCAAATGAGCTTAGTCTCATGCGTCTAATATGTGACCAATGGGCCACACCAATTAGGCCCCCACATGTACAAAAAAAGGGACTCAACCCATAGGCCTAACATGAGTCAAATGGGCCTAAACCCCTAGGCCTTAATCAAATAAAATGAGCCTAACTCATGGGTCACAAATAATTCCAGTGGGCCTAATCCCATGGACCCTTTTTATAATCAAATGGGTTTAGTCCCATGGGCCTTACATTATATCAAATGGGTCCACTTCCATGGGCTTTAAGAATGCAACAAATGGGTCCAATTTTATGGGCCTTGAAGTACATCAAATGGGCCTAGTCCCATGGACTTGAAACATATCAAGTGGGCCTAAACCCGTAGACCTTAAATATCAAGTGAGCCTAAGCCTATAAGCTTTACATATCAAGTGGGCCCAAGCTCTTAGGCCTTAAATGAATCAAATGGGCCTAGCCCATAAGCATTTCACAAATCAATTGGGCCTAGCTCATAGGCCTTTTGAAATTCAAATGGACCTAGCCCATAGGCCTGTTACAAATCAAATGGGCCTAACCCAAATATGAGCGGCCCACCCAACCAACAGCTCATCTTTCTTTTTATTATTATTATTATTATTATTATTATTATTATTATTATTATTATTATTATTATTTTTTAAAAAAAAACTTCACCAAGGGCCCCACCGTCCACTGGACGGTGGGAGTACGATTGCATTAAGGTGGGTGCCACCGTCCGCCTGGACGGTGGACTCAAAAATCACTAATCATTGTGGGTCCCATGTGGGGCCCACAGAAATTCTTAGATGCCATCCAGTCCGTTCATGAGGTCCCTTGGGCCTAGATGAAGGGAAAACATAAATTTCAGCTTGATCCAACACTTCTGTGGGCCCCAAACAGATTTCAACGGTAAATTTCAATTCCACTGTTTCATGTGGTGTGGGCCACCTGAGTCTTGGATCGTTCTCATTTTTGGAGGGGGGCCCACCACTGGGGTGGCCCACCTCATGAGCAAGTTGGATCACAAATAAACATTATGGTGGGGCCCACACGCAGGGCCGTGGGCCCCTGTGTACGTCCGCCCGGCTGGCCGTGCAGGCGCTGCCAGCGCCTGACATAAGCAACAAATGCTGCCTCATTTTCCCTCTCCTTAATTTTGTTTTTTTGCCAAAAATTATGCGTGGGGCCCGCTACCTGAAAATCCACTCCAGCCATAGCGTTCAGTGGCCCGCAACAGACAAAAAGAGTCCGAAGTTCGAATTTTTTTGGGTGCATAGAAACACTAGAAAATTGTTCAATGGTAACCGCCAATGTTTCCCTTGCTATGGCCCACAAGATATTCAGATCAGTCCCATTCCTTTACTTGACGGTTAAAACGATGTGGGCGAGAGAATGGACGGCTTGGATCGAATATATACATCAAGGTGGGGCCTACACAAGGGGACCACCCAAAAACTCTTCCTTTTTCTTTCCCTTTTCTTCTTCCTGTTGAAATGTCCAGCGTCCCAGACGCTGGACGGTTTTATATTATTATTTTTTTTAAACAGTGTGGGCCCTGATGAAGTGGGCCACCACTGATGGGTGCCATGGGTTCAACGTCTAAGGTGGGCCCCACTTGAATAAAAATAATTACATCAAGGTGGGATCCATTCAAGTGGGCCACACAATCCTATAGCATAAAAATAAAATAAAATAAAATAAAAGAAGTAAAAGAGAGAGAGAGACATGGAGAGTGGAACACGGCTTGTGATGGAGGGACCCCGACATTATGGGCCCTCCCTTACATGAAATCATACATCAAGTGGGTCATTTTGCACATGTGACCATCAAAACTGAAGATCAACGGTGGGGATCCTTTCCCCACCAATATGGATGGTCTAGATGACCTTTCTAAAGAAAATAAACATCATGATGGGGTCCATGGAGAATGGCCCCATCATGGAATGATCATGATGATCCAAGTAGGCCATCGGCCTTATCTTAGGGTCCCAAGTGAGATCCACACCATTGATCGGTGGGCCTCACTTGGTCCACCATAAAAATAAGAAAAACTACCCTATAGAGGCACCCACCGTCCGATCTTCTTGCTCCTAAAGGTTCCTTGGCACCTTAGCTTCAACTTCAATGGATGAGATGAAGAATAGAAGGTTGAGATGGGAGATGATGGGGTAGGAAGGTGGGTCACACTTGGAGTTTAGGGAGCTTGGAAAATTCCATACGTGGGATCTTTGTTACTTGGAAATTTTGAAATGAGAAAGAGAGAAAGAGAGAGAGTGATGTAAAGGGAGAGAGAGAGAGAGTGATGGATGGATGTGGTGAGTGATGTTTGTGTAAGAAAAACTTGACTTTTGAGGCTTTTGTGTAAGAGAGGTATGGGTGATGAAGACTTTTGTGGCTTTTTGTGTAAGAGAGGTATGGGAGATGAAGACTTTTTTGGTTGCTTGGAAAAATAGAATAAAGTGATGTGTACTTGACATGTGATGGCTTGATGGGTTGATTGATTTATGGGATTGATGTGATTGATGTGACACATCGTAGAGATTCCCTTGGGTTTCGCAACGCGCGGCGTTTTCTCGCACCGAACGTTGGCCCACATCTCTTGACCAGGGTATCGCCTTGGCGCGCGAGTTGCGGTATCAGAACCGCGGCGACGGCGCGGTCGCTATGGTATTGGTCTCGGGTTGAGTTGACTCGGGTTGTCGGCATATGAATCAGGGTCGCGCGTCGATATCAGTTAAGGGTCGAAGGTTACCGAAATTCGACCAGTAAGACCGCGGAAGTCTAAGGAAAGGTACGGACCAAGATATGGGTCTTACATCCTTGATCACTACAGAATTTTTCAAAACTTCTATTCTCAAACTCGGATCCATGATCACTATGGATCTTACTGACTTGAGAACCTTTTTCAGATTGAATACGTCTGATAATCCTTTTCGCTTCATCAATGGTTTCTGATTTATCCCTTAAAAAAGCTACCCAAGTGAATATGAAAAAATCGTCTACGATTACCAAGATGTATTTTTTGCCACCTCAACTTTCCATCCTGGTAGTCCAATAAGATCCATATGGAGAAGTTCAAGTGGTCTTGATGTGGCATTGGAGTTCACCTTCTTGTGAGAGCTCCTTGTTTGCTTGCCTATTTGGCATTCACCACATTCTTTTTCTAACTTTTGTAATTTAGGTAGACCTCTTATTAGTTTTCTTTTGCTCAATCTGTATAAATTACGGTAGTGTACATGTCCAAGGCGTTTATGCCATAATTTTGTTTCGTCGGTATGGACCATGTAACACGTTTGACTAGAAGAGCTACCATCGCTTACAATATAGCAGTTTTCAGAAGTTTTGCGACCAGTTAATATTACAGATCCCTTTTTGTTTATGATTTCACAACCTTGATTGCAAAATTTCACACTATGATTATTATTGCATATTTGAGATACGCTTAACAGATTGTGTTTTAATCCCTTAAAATATAAAACATTCTTGAATAAGGTAAGGTTATAAAGTTAAACCGTACCTTGACCAATAATCTTGCAGTTGCTACCATCACCAAATGTGACTGACCCATCAGTCATATCTTTGAGATCAGTGAATAAAGCCTTGTCGCCTGTCATATGCCTGGAGCATCCACTATGTAGGTACCACTTTGAATGGCTTATAGCTTTGAAAGCAGTGTGGACAACCAAGCAGGTAACCTTAGGAACCCATTTCATAAAAGTATTGGGTTTAGGAGTATAGTGGGTCTTCTTTTGATTGTAGTTATAGTTAGAGTGACCTACTGAGTTAGATTTTAAGAGCTCCTTAAGAAGGTCAACTATTTTCTCAGCTAAAGGGTTTCGGTTCTAAAATTTATAAATGTTTTTCAGTTTTTGAAAAGTAGTTTTAGAAAAAACTTGATTTGTACTTTTTTCTTTTGAGTTCAAGGTCTCACCTTTTACAAACTTAGGAGACGTATTCTTATGTTTAAGAGGAACATTTTTCTTGTAGCCTAAACTAGATCGATCGTCACATTTCCTTAATCCAGATAAAAAAATTTCTAACTTTAGATCTCCTTGGGCATACTTCCATATATCCTTTAAACTTAAAAGAGAAGAGACTTCAAGTTTAAGATTTTTATTCTCAGATTTCAGACTTTCAATCTGAGAGTTTTTGAAATTCAAATCACATTTGCATTTTTCAAAATAGTATAAAATATGGGATTTTTCTAAAACAAGCGATTCAAAATTTTCTCTAAGCTTTGAAAATCTTTCTTTTTGAAGCTTATGTTTAACAACAATTTTACAACTTTCTTTATATACGGTATTGTAAGTATCTTGAAGATCATCTTCATTTTCACATTCATTATTCAGATTTTCTTCACTTGTTGAATCATCATCTGAAAATGTGAATTTGGCTAGAGTCATAAGGGCTTTCACTTCATTACCCGACTCGGTTTTAGAATCTTCTAAATCAGAAGAGGCTTCAAAATCAAAGGATTCATCCCAAGTAGCCAACATACTCTTCTTTTTGGATTTGTCCTTTTTAGGACACTTGTTTGCTAAATGCCCATATTCTTGACAATTATAACATTGACTCTCTTTTAAAGATTTCTAAGGCTTAGATTTAGATTTTGATCTTTTCTTTTCATTAGCTTTTTAAAAATCAACCCTCTTTTTACTTTTAAAAATTTTATAAAAGGTTTTCACTAAAAGAGCCATATCGTCTTCAGAATTTTTTTAATCAAAATGGTTTTCTTGAGAAACATCTTTAGAAGACTTAAGGGCAATAGATTTTCCTTTAGGAGCTTTAAAATTTAACTTGTAGATTTGTAAAGATCCAACTAATTCTTCTACCCTCATAGTATCCGTATCACGAAGTTCCTGGATCGCGTTTACCTTAGAGTTAAACTGTTCAGGAAGTGAACGTAGTATCTTTGCGCACACTTTACTTTCTGAGATTTTATTGCCAAGACCCCACATAGAGTTTACAATGTCATTTAATCTTGTATAAAAGTCTATAAACATTTCATTTTCCTCCATATAAATTTCTTCAAATTTGGTTGTGAGGAGTTGAACTTTAGATTTCTTTTACAATTGATGTACCCTCGTGTGTCATTTCTAAAATATCTCATGCTTGCTTTATAGAATCATAAGATATAATTCTTTTGAATTCATCCGTTGATAGTGCCCAAGTGATTGCATTTAGTGCTTTAGCATTTGCACTACTTTCACTTTTCTGAAGTGTGGTCCATGAGAAATAAGGAGTTACTCTCATTATTTTTGAACCATCAATTCTAGTCACTTCAGTGGTAGGAGGGGTCCATTCATTCACTGTGGCCAGCTACACACTTTCATCCATGGATTTTAAGAAGATTCTCAATCTGGCTTTCCAATAAGTATAATTGGAGTCATCAAAGGATGGAGGCCTAGCGACTGATAGGCTATCAAAATTCGACATCTTATATATAGCTTAGATCATTAGCTCAGGAAATAAATCTAAGAATAAAGAATTAAAAGTGAGCTATTAGGCTTTGATATGGCCTTGTTATATGTCCTGGGGGGGGGGGGGGGGGGGTTGGATAGGACTATGCCAAATTTACGAATAACTCCAGCGGAATCAAATAAAAAGATATAACCAAAAAAAAAAAATCAAACCATAATTCTGAAATGAAAGACACCCTCAAAATTCAAGTCTTGAGAGGTTGATACAAATGTTGTTCTAAGGACAACCTGTAAGACCCATATCCTAGTCCGTACTGTTCCGTCAACTCTCGTGATCCTTCCGGTCGAATTTCGATGACCCACGACCAGTTATCGGCGTTTGCGCACGATCACGAGTCGTGTCTCATATATTAGAGTCGGCTCAACCTAAGACTTGTACTAGTGCGATCGCGGCGTCGCTGCAGTTTCGACGCCGCGTCTCGCGCGCCAAGGCGGTACTCAGGCCAGGAGATATGGGCCTGCGTTCAGTTTGTAAAAAATGCCACGCGTTGCCAGTATCGATAAAATCTCTACAAAATGTCACAACAATCAATCTCATCCATCAGTCAATGTCAAGTACACCTCCCAACACAACCCATACCCTTCTCTCACCCAAGTCAACACAACCCATACTCCTCTCTCACCCAAGTCAACATAACTCATACTCCTCTCTCACCCAAGTCAACACAATCCATACCTAGTCAAGTACATACATCACTCTTATCACGCCCCAAATTTAGAAACCGGGCTCTCAAAATTCCTGATCGCCGAATCTGGCGCTGACAGCCTCCGTAGAACCCCATTCTCGGCTCCTAGCTCCCATTCGCCAGGTTCCGATCCTGGGATGCTATGAGGAGGATTTTCAACGTCAGTTTGATTCGTAAAAAGCATAACCAATGGCATAACCCACAAACAACAACCAAGAACTCCATTACATTTCCATTATGATCAAAAGCTTTACAAGTACAATGAGCATAAAGGGAAATACAATGGTAAAGGATAAAAAACTCTAAAACGATCTGCAACGTGCTCCTGCCTCAGCGCTGCTGCGAACCCCCATCAACTGCACGCAACAGTCATGCATAAGCTTATAGAAAGCTTAGAGGGTGGTGAAAGTGTGTGCGCAAGGTAGTAATATGAACATGCAATGTCAGAGTAATGTGGAATATACAGATGGATCCATAATATCAAGAGCTGTACCAAGGCTATGCAATGCAAGACATGAATGGTATCGGCTATCCTAAGGCCATGCAATGTGCAATGCAACTCAAGCATACAGATCCTCATCTATATCCACACATCAATACAACTCAAATATGGGATATCACCGGGGTCTAGTACACTCTAAACCAGATTGCCGCCACATCGCGCGCAATAAGGTAAGTAGAAGAGACCACATTATCCGTCTGCCAATATCGGGCGTGACTTGTCGATAGCGGACCCATTCCTCGAGCTAGTCAAACTCAACCTAGCATTGTCCCCTACTCTCGGGCGGATAAGGCTGCACCCCCTTCCAACCGACCACGACACAGTGGAGAGCGTAACCGTCTTGTAATCGGCACTCAACGCTCATCTACCCACTCGGTCTAGACGTTAGAGCAACCTCTTGGTACCATAAGGGTTTAGGAACTTTCACCCAGGGATATCTATAGCACCCCATGTAGAACAAGATTTTCGGTATCCAATCCTACTAACCACGATGCGTCTGTGGAGGCTACGGCCCTGATGTCGCTAGGGCGTACAATAACCATGTCATACAAATGTGAAATGCATGATTCACGCTATCCAGTCATGCAACAAATCCTGCGCATATCGTGCGCTCATGTAGGGAAACACCGCCTAACCAGGAGCCCATAAATAACTTGCCCGAAGGCATATGCTATGATCAGTCAATCCTCATATCAAGCATACATATGATGCGTATGATCATGAATCATGAAACTATACTAAACATATAAATGAGTGATGAACCATTCTTACAATGCGGATGGGCCTAGACGGCCTATACACAGTAAGTACGGCCCAGTAATGGGCCCTAAGGAGGGTCGTAATGTGGACATCTAACCAACATTACACTCGCAATGTGGACGTCAAACCAACATTGCCCCCAAGGCACGATCGCCGTAAACATTGTCACATAATCTGTATTGGGATCACACATTGCAATGGACCTTAGGTACATCCCATTGGACCTTAAATACATATAATAGGCCATGATATATGGGCCTTGTGTTTGTCAAACGGGCCACATAAATGGACCACACCAATGGGCCTTAGGTATATTGCAATGGGTCATAACCCGTGGGCCTTAGATTGCATCAATTGGACCTAGTCACATGAGTCTAATATGTATCAATTGGGCCACACCAATTGGGCCCCCCACATGTACATCAAATGGACCTCAACCCATAGGCATTATATGAGTTCAATGGGCCTAAACCCCTAGGCCTTATGGTACATCAAATGGGCCTAAACCCGTAGGCCTTGCATAAATCAGATGGGCCTAAACCCGTAGGCCTTGCATAAATCAGATGGGCCTAAACCCCTAGGCCATAAGCAAATCAAATGGGCCTAACCCATAGGCTTTAAATAAATTAAATGGGTCTAACCCATAGGCCTTTCCCAACATAGGTGATCCACCCAATCATTACTCAACTAAAAATGATTTTTTTTTTTTTACCAAGTGGATGGATGGTCTGGATGCATCACATGCATCGTGGTGGATCCCACTGTCCAGTGGACAGTGTGGATAGAGCACATACATCACACAGGGCCCCACCGTCCGCTGGACGGTGGAGGCACACATACGCAAGGTGGGTGCCACCGTCCGCCTGGACGGTGGTCTTGAAACACATACATCAATGTAGGTTCCATGTGGGGCCCACTGTAACGCTCAGATGTCATCCAACCCGTTCATAAGGTCACTCGGGCCTGGTTGAAGGGAAAACATAAATTTCAGCTTGATCCAACACTTCTGTGGGCCCCAAAAAGATCTCAATGGTAAATATTCGATTTCAGTGTTTCATGTGGTGTGGGCCACCTGAGTTTTAGATCTGTCTCATTTTTGGAGGGGGGACCCACTAATGGGGTGGTCCACCTCATGAGCAAGTTAGATAACAAATAAACATTATGGTGAGGCCCACACGCAGGGCCATGGGCCCCTACGTCCGTCCGCCATTCAAATGGCTACACGCAGCAGGTGTAGTCGTTGCCCGCTGACAGTGGTAGAGGCAAAGCCTCTGCATGGAGCTTTTCAAAAAAAAAGGAAAAACCCATGTTTTGGGGTTTTTCACACGTGGGGCCCGCTTTACAAAGATCTACCCCGGCCATTACGTTCAGTGGCCCGTAACAGTCGAAATGAGTCCGAAGTTTGAATTTTTTTATGATTAGAAAATGAAAAAAAATCAGAAAAGGATCCTTGAATGGTAATGATGCGTTCTTCGATGACATGGCCCACCAGGTCTTCCAATCAGCCCCAAACTTCTACCCAACGGCTAAAATGCTGTAGGTAAGAGGATGGATGGCTTGGATTGTTTAAATACATCACGGTGGGGCCTAAGCAAGTGGACCACCAAAGGCTTCCTTTTCTTCTTTCCCTTTTCTCTTTTTTTTTGAAACGTCCAGCGTCCCAGACGCTGGACGATTTTGGTTCCTTAAGAAAAAATACAATGTGGTGGGCCCTGATGAAGTGGGCCACCACTGATGGGTGACGTGGGTACAATGTATATGGTGGGCCCCACTTGAATAAAAACTTGAACAAAATAAATCTCAAGGTGGGATCCATTCAAGTGGGCCTCACAATCCTATTGCATAAGATAAAATAAAATAAAATAAAATAAAATAAAGAAATAAGAAGGGAGAGAAACATGGAGAGTGGGACATGCTTTGTGATGGAGGGCTCCGCCACTATGAGCCCTCCCTTGTAAGAAACTATACAATAAACAGATCCCTTTTGTACATGGGACCATCAAAAATGAAAATCAACGGTGGTGATCCATTCCCCACCGATATGGACAATCTAGATGACCTCTCAAATGCAATGGAGTAAACATCATGATGGGGTCTATGGAGAATGGCCCCATCATGGAATGATCATGATGATCCAAGTGGGCCATCGGCCTTATCTTAGGGTCCCAAGCGAGATCTACACCATTGATCGGTGGGTCTCACTTGGCCCATCATAAAAATAAGAAAGAAACTACCCTAAGGAGGCACCCACCGTCCGATCTTCTTACTCCAAGGGGTTCCTTGGCACCTTAGCTCCAACTTCAATGGATGAGATGAGGAATGGAGGGTTGAGATGGGAGATAGTGGGGTAGGAAAGTGGGCCACTTGAAGCTTAGAGATACTTGGAAAATTCCATAAGTGGGATTTTCTTTTTCTTGGAGTGTTTTGCAAATGAGAAAGAGAGGAGTTATAAAGGGAGAGAGAGAGAGTGATGGATGGATGTGGTGAGTGATGGTTGTGTAAGAAATCTTTGACTTTGTGGCCTTTTGTGTAAGAGAGGTATGGGAGGTGAAGACTTTTGTGGCCTTTTGTGTAAGAAAGGTATGGGTTAAGAAGACTTTTGTGGTTGCTTAGGAAAAGGGATGAAAGTGATGTGTACTTAACATGTGATGGATTGATGGATTGATTGATTGATGGGATTGATGGGATTGATGTGACACATCATAGAGATTCTCTTCGGTTTTGCAGCGCGCAGCATTTCCTCGCACCGAACGTTGGCCCACATCTCTTGACCAGGGTATCGCCTCGGCGCGCGAGTCGCGGCATCGGAACCGCGGCGACGGTGCGGTCGCTATGGTATTGGTCTCAGGTTGAGTCGACTCAGGTTGTCAGTATATGAAGCAGGGTCACGCGTCGATATCGGTTAAGGGTCGAAGGTCACCGGAATTCGACCGGTAAGACCGCGGAAGTTTACGGAAAGGTACGGACCAAGATACGGGTCTTACAACTCTCACCCATCACACCCATCCCTCTCCATACATCACTCTACCTCTCTCTCATTCTCTAATCCATTCCCCAAGCACCAAGAGAGGAGCAACCGTCCATGGCTTCCATGGAGAGCAAGTGTGGCCCACTTTCCTATCTCCCATCTCCACCATCCTAAGTTGATCTCAATTGTTGAAGTGCATCCATTAGATCTCTGACATACATTGATGGAAGAAAAAGTCCAAGAAGATCAAAAGTGGGTGATTTTCTTTTTGTGTTTATTTCCAACCATTGATTGAGGCCCCACTTGTGGTGGGACCCATCTTGCATTCTATAGAGGGGCCCATAGTGGTGGGGTCCCTCCACCATCCAACGTCTCTCTCTCTCTCTCTTTCTTTTTGTTCTTGATGATGATGATAATTGTATGGCCCACTTGATCCATGTCGTCCACGAGATGGACCCCACCTTGATATGTGTGGCTGGTGGGCCACATGTACGTGGACCCCACCTTGATGGACGTATAGCACTCAGATCGTCCAAGCTGTGGAGCATCCAACAACAAAGGTTGCTGGACTACGTACACCATAGAAAGTAGGAATATCAGCTTGATTCAATTCCTGGGGGCCCACCCACATGTGCCACCTTGATGCAGGTATTCATCCCCACCGTCCAAGTTAACATAGGACATGTGGGGTCTGCTATAATTTTGAGGTGTTCCGCACCGTCCAAATCATCGGACCACTATGATATGAGATATATCTAGGGCATCAGCAGGTCCCTGGACGTGAGGAAACACAAATAGCAGCTTCATCCAATCGTTGTGGCCCATCCACGTGGTACCATAACATATGGATTTTTAACCCAAGCTGCCCGTCCGTTGTGGGACCCACTCCACACGTGTTGAACGTGTAGAGGTGGGGCCCACCAGTTGTATTCGCTGAATATTTCTGTAACACCCCAAATTTTGGCCAACCTGGGATTAGACGTCCTTAGGCAATGGGTCGACTAAAATACCTAGGAAATCGCTCAGAACCCAATTCCATAGCCAAAGAAACCACTTAGGATTAATTCCTTTAGAAACTAAGCATAAGTTAGCTAGTGCTACTGTAACGCCCGTGAAAAATCCATACTTGGGCTCGAGTACCAACTCGACCCGAAATCGCGTAGAATTAATTTCCATGGAAATTAAGCGTAAGTTAGCTAGCGCAACGCTAGAGTAGCTGGGAAATAGTCCCTGATCACTTTAAATACGTTCTGCAAGACCCAAATCGAGTAGAACAAACAACTCTACAATACTCTATAACCTCGGATCAAACTCTAAGCGGGTTTGTTCTCTGGACCATATTGAAATTTTGTATTGGATTTAGACCGCGCGTCGAAGGTCCGATACCTCCTATCTTAGACCGTTAGAACCGCCCAGCTGGACTTGACAATCATCTCAAAAATCAAGTCAAATCGATAATCAAAGATTATTTCGTTGAACCCGGACTGACGCGACCGCGAATAGGGACGGATTTGGAATTTCAAATTCAAATCTGGCACACGACTTGACACGTCAGTATTAAGCATTCTGACCGTCAGAATTCAACCAGATTACACCCTCGGATCAGGAAAAATTTCTATTTATTATCATGAGACTTTCAGCCCCGATCTATGTGCGGTGACCGCTGAACTGAAACTGGTCCGCCACGTGCGATCTGTGAACCCTGCCAGACTGAAAACTTAATACGTGCTACATCTGGTACGCATGAGCTTAAGTCTGATCGCAATCGACCAGGGGACCACCAGAAAGCAGTTTTTGGATCGAAACAGCCCCGAAATGGATAGGCATTAAGTAAACTTCGTTCCGGAGCCTATTTCCGGCGTTTTTAAGCGTATAAAAGGGGTTGAAACCCTCATTTCCCTCTCCCATCCGAAAATAGCAAACCCTAGAGAAAAGGAGAGAGAGTTTGAGAGAGAGATTGGAAGAGAATTTTCCCGCTTCCGAGCCGCCGACTGCTAGTGCTTCAGCACTTCTTCCCAATCACCTGGATGGTGATTTCTCCCCTTTTTCAGGTATAAAATAACTCCAAAAACTTTCTGATTTAGGGTTTACTTAGATTCATGGCATGTTAGCTAACGTATTCCATAAATCAGGCTCTCCTACTGCCGTAGACGAAGCGTACACGCTCCGTTCAAAATTCCGCAACCGTAAGAGACTAGGTGAGGATTTTAGACGCTTTGATTGACGGTTTACAACGCTTTCAATGTCGTTTAATAGTAGATTATCGACGGCATCGCCGTTTGACATGTACAACATGCTCTCCGTTTCCTGTTTCGTAAATTAACGAAGAATATGAGATTTAGGGCATTTTAGTCATTTGTAGGAAGTACGGTCTACATGCATATTTTGCTGACGTGATTGACATGGTTTGTCACCGCATTAGGGAGTTAGGAATGCTTGCACAATCAGTTTGGCGAAGAGATTCGCCTAGTTGCGCACTTTGGGTCGACATACTATATGTAGACTTAAGTGTGTAGTGTATGTGTTTGTATAAATGCTTGTATTAGTATGTATTGAATTAAATGATGTTATGTAGTAATTTGAGATTGATTTCATGATTAATATGCTGACCTAAATGATTTCCTACATGTTTACCTTATGCATGATTGCATTACATGCATGGAAAGTATGCCTTGAAGATTTGCTTAAGTTGAATGTTATAACATGTGTTAACATGCTCACATGATGTATTTCAATTCCAATACTTTAACATGTAATGCTAATATGATTCCATAGATGTGTGGGACTTGACTTAGTCCAGGCAGTCGGTAACCGAGCGAGTTCGTGGCTGACTGGTCATAGCCACGAACGACGCGTCGATGAACGTGATTCGTGTTTAGAGTTGGCGGCAGTGGTTAGGCCACGCGAAGTGTTTTACGCACTTCATGTCATTCGACTTGAGATGCGATCGCGCTAGTCGAGCCCGTCAAGTAACCCGACTGGCCGATGTATGTTCACCTTATATGTGTCATAACTGCTTGAACCTAGGGTACTGAACTTACCACTGTAAACCCTGTTAACCGTGGTACCTTGATCCACGAAGACTCATGAGCCGGGCATGGTGGTATGGGACACCGTGGTCGAGCTGTCGGCCTACGCTGGGGCCACAAACCTCCCCGTAGTGACCAGTGAGCACCTAAACTGGTGAGCAGATTATGGTGGTATGGGACACTATATTCTAGCTGTCGGCCTACACTGATCAGGCGACGAGCCCTTTGTAGTGACCGCGAACGTATTCTGAGTCCACGGGAGGCGACGACCCTTCCGTTGCAGTAGAGTACGGTAGGCCTGTATTGATAAGGTGATGGGGGAGCAGTGCAACGAGTGCGAGCAACAGCCCTAGCAGCCCTTGCAGTGACCTACGAAATATACATCGTATGAGATTTCTAGGAGTGACGACCCTAGACAGGATCTGTGTTAGGATTGATACAAGGGAAGTACCTTAGTTTCTCAATCCTGCTGTTTGAATGGACTAATAACAACTTGGAAATCATATCACCATAGCATTGCATGTGCCTGGAAGATGTGGAGCACTCTAGGGAGTGTGGCATGCCGCGGTCGTAAGATGTTGCCGCATGAGGGTGATCGTCGGTGAGGGCATACATCACGTCATATCATCTTGCATTAACAACAGTATTAGGATTGTCTGATTTACTGCTTTACTATTATCGCGTGATTGAATTGTGAACATGCTAATCTTTTCTCTATGATTCCACTGAGTTGATCACTCATTCCCACGTTACGGGATGGTGTTTGCAACACCCACCAGACCCTGTTGTAGATGCAGGTGAGGACGAGATCCAGGAGGTGGAGCCAGAGATTGACGAGGACCAGGATGAGTTCTCGTATATGCAGTATCATGACGGCTTCCCGTAGGTGACCTGGATCGAGGGGACATCAGTGGGACTTTCCTTTTTGAACATTATTCTTTTGTTATGTATATGTATATGAGACTCAGAGATGTAGTCATACTTTGGAGACAGATGAGATTACTTTATTTTTTTTTCATACAGTGATATATACATTGTTTAGTCTTCCGCTTGCTTTTATCACTGGATCTGAAGTATGAATTGCAGTTTTGGTATACTTTTACTCCTGTGAATGCTTTAAATCAGACAACATTGAATCATAACCATTTTTATTGCATAAGTGACGGTCTGGAACTCGGGAGTTGAGTTTATACACGACCCCCGATTTTCAGGGTGTTACAAGTTGGTATCAGAGCATGAATAAGAGTATACTGGGCCTGGGTTATGGTCTTGCGACGTACGCTGTCGCTTCCTTTGACTTCGGTGGGTGCGAGAAGGGTCTAGAAACACTTCTAGGATCGCAGATTCGTCGATAGGCGAAGTCTATTAGGATCGATCGCAAGATCGAGTCTGTAACGTATCTCGGGTCGCGTAAAGCAACCCGAATCACTTCTAAGCTTTAGGAAGTCGGGTGGAGACGTCCTATGAGCGGTTTTAAACCGCAAAAGTGAATCCTTGGGCCGTGGGATGACCACGACTCCTGTAATCAATCGCCAGGGCTTAAAAATCCCGTTTCGCCAAAAATTCTCAAAATTCCTCCTCTAAACACTCCGACCTTCAGTTCTTTCTTATCCATTTCATGTTAGGCATCAAACCTAATGTGAAAATAATACAAATTAGTACTTTCATAAAAGTTTACAGTGAATAGTAAAATTTCATGAAAAATGGCCATAAGACTATTCTAACTTCACTTTCTTTAGCAACTAAGGATCTAGATAGATGTACTGGCTCCGTATACCCCAAATTTATATGCTTCATCATATGGTTTGGTATTCGGGATTGCGATGTGGACCCGGAAAGCCCCGAACACATGTTTGGGCTCATACAGAATAAAATACTATGAACTAGGGGGTGGGACGTAACTTTTTGGAACCCTGGGACCATGGGGGACCAGACCCATGGGGTCCCACCGGCCAACGTGGAAGTTGGCCGGCGATGCCATCGCCGGTCGGGCGATGCATCGCCGACCGGTGGTGTCCAATGGAGCTGATTTTTGGGCGCACGCCCTTAAATGGCACGTGCACCCTCCCTATGCAGCTCCCATCTCACAAAAACCTCCAAATCTTACCCCTCCTTCACAAACAGCCCTCTCCATAGCCCTATTTTCAATTTTCAGCAACCCACTCCAAACTCCGGCGTCCCAAAACACTTCTAGGACCCTCCTTGGCCAAAACCAACCACCACCCATCACTTATTGGGTGTTGGCAGCCTCTCTCCTTGAAGATCTCACCATTTGGAGCTCCAAAATTCCCCAAATAGAGCTGAAATCGTGAGGTGCTCCATTCTATCTTTTTGTTTGTATTTTTCCCTGAAAGTACAGCCTTGGGAAGCTTGAAGCATCCCTCTACGATGCCTAGATTTCCTTTTCTCAGATTGGGTAGCCATTTCTCCGCATTTTCGACATTTTTCATGGCTTTTGTGGAAGCCATTTTGGGTCTTTTGTCACTCTCATCCATCCTGTCTTTGATGGGTAAGAGGAAAACCGCGACAGACGAGGCTGGGCCGAGCCACCCTGCTCGATCGAGAAGACCGCGGGGTGGTGCCGCAAGTTCAAGCACCGCCGCAGGTCCAGCTGTAGTCCTGGAGTGCCGTACAAAGCTGGATTTGGATCCCCATGCACACCTTGGACGAACAATTTTATCAGAGATGCCTCATGGCCAATACACTGATCGTAAAGTGTTATTTGAGGCGGACGTAGATGGACGGTTGTTCGACGAGTATCTGTTGTTCGAACGCATTGAAGCTGCCCACTGGGGTCCGATCTTTGAAGCTCGCGCTGGTGCTAATGTGAGCACCGTTCGTGCCTTCTATGCTAGCATCCAGAATCTTACCTTAGAGCCTTTGCAGTTCAAAATCCCTTTTGGTAGAGATCGGATGGCTACGATCGACGTCCGGTTGATTGCGCGACTTCTCAACGTGCCTTTAGGTGATGTGCATCCTAGTGAGAAGAATTTGAGGACTAGACGTGAACGAGATCGCCGCACCAGGTTTCTGTGCGGTAAGTTGGTTCCATGGCAGCCTAATAATAGCCTCAAGGCGACGTATATGTCTGAGGATTTGCGCCTGCTGCACCATATTTGCACGTTTAATGTTTATCCCAGGTCGACGAACCGCATTGAATGTACACGTCTTATGGTCAATTTTTTATTTCTGGTGGCCCAGGGAGAGAACGTATGTATGGCCACTTTCATCTTACGACAGATAGTTCTCATAGCCAGGTCGAGAAGAACATCTGAATCGCTTCCCTTTGGCCGACTTATTTGCAAGATTGCACTTGAGTTTGCCTATAGACTTGGGCCCGAATTACCGGTATCGATTCACACCATCGATGAGTCGACAATGGTCAAGATGAAGATTGGGTCGCAATACCGTGAAAATCAACTTGAAAGGGATAGTAGGGATGACTTTGATGAAGAGGAAGATCAAAGCGAAGAAGAACCTAGAGCAGAGGTTCAGGAAGAAGCTCAGGAAGAAGCAGAAGAGGAGGCTCAGGATACTGATGAGAGCCCTCCTCCTTCTGCGCAGGCTACTATCGACGATCGCATTACTCGGATGGAGGAGAGTCAGACCGCGTTGCGAAGGGAAGTCCAAGAACTTCGAGCAGAAGTCGCTGATGCCAAGGCCGTTACAAAGAAGAAATTTGGCAAGGTGACTCGCATCTTGAAGGCAATCCTGTGTTGCTTACAGGATAAGGGTGCTCCTCCTCCGTCACCAGACTCCGACTAGCGATGCGATCTTTGATGTTGTTATCAGTAGTTAGTCATTTCCTGTTTTATGTGTGTAAGCCTGTTAGGGCTAGTGCTTTGCTTATGTTGCTGTTGCTTAACTGTCTTAATTTCCATGTAATTCTAGTCATGATGCTTGTAAGGATATATCCCTTATATTGTGACAATTTTGATTAATTGAAATGCATGGAATGCCTTTGACTCTTTAAGTGAATGATTGCGGTGTAATTGTGCAATTGAGACTGACAAGGTTGCACCCTATTTTGAATATAGGGAATGCCACCTAAGACTACGCGGAGCGCGGTTCGGCTTGCATTGTCAGAGCATATGGATCAGACTCCCTCTCAGTCTGGTACTCGTCCGGACCCTGCTGTGGGCCCGATTCCTGAGGCGGTTCGGTCGTCTCAGCCTGCTGTTGGTCCTACAGATGGACCACCACCATTTACACCATCTGTTAGAGAGCCACATTGCGCATCTACTTCCACGCCGCATCCGCCACAGCCTGCTCCACCCCCTGACAGATTCGAGCAGATGATGGCTATGATGCTACAGCAGCAGCAGCTTCTGACCACCATAGTGGGGACACTAGCCCAGGGTGGGGGTGCGACTACATCTACTCCACCTGCACCACCTGCGCATCCAGCTGAGGATGCCTATACTTACGCCCAGGATGAGGGCATGGCCCATCCTGCGCCGCCTGCTTTCCCTGCGGGGAATCCTGCCGACACACGGGGCCTACTGGAGCGATTTCAGCGCTTGCGGCCTCCTACTTTCACGGGTTCTCACAGACCCGAGGAGGCTGAGTACTGGCTCGACCGAGTGTCGAAGATTCTACGGATGTTGCACTGCACCGAGGCTGAGCAGGTAGAGCTGGCTACCTTCCTATTTGAGAGAGAGGCCAGTATGTGGTGGGATAGCATATTGCGGACTGTTGCCGCAGATTTTGTATGGACGTGGGCAGCATTTGAGTTCCGCTTCCATGAGAAGTATTATCCCCAGACCTACAGGCAGGACAGGGAGAATGAGTTTCTCCGTCTCAGACAGGCAGCGATGACAGTTACCGAGTATGAGCATCGGTTCACAGAGTTGGGCAGGTACGTCCCGACGATCCTAGCTGATGAGCAGATGCGCATACGGTGCTTTTTGGAGGGCTTGCGACCGGATATTAGGTCGAAGATGTGCTGTGTCAGTTTTCCCTCCTATGCGGAGTTGATTCACATGTCCATGCGGGCAGAGCAGGACGCGGATCAACTTGTGCGATCTCGAGGCCCGGCTGCTTCTAGGCCGCGACCGGATTTGCCAGACAGGCCCTTCGTGGGCAAGAGGCCTCGCATTGATCCTCCTACTAGGACCACGGCGCCTGTACCACCGTTTCGGCGCCCTGATTTGTCATATACATACTGTGGGAGGACGGCCACTTGGCGCAGAGTTGCTTTTCGAGGATGCGGGACAGTGGGTTCTCGCCGCCGCAGAAGATTGATCGTGTACGTCCACAAGCGATATCAGCACCGCCTATACGGTCAGTTCCTGCGCATCCTTCTTTCAGACCTACGGTATCGCAGATTCGACAGCCTCCACGGCCCTTGACACAGCGGCCGAACCGGCCACAACAGGCTCGAGTTCATGCATTGACCGCTGAGGCAGCTACGACGCCGACTTTCCAGCATTCAGCCTTCGAGGTCACGGCCCATATTGGAGGTACTCCCATTCTTGTCATGGTGGACACTGGTTCCACGATTTCTTTGATATCGCATGCCGTAGTCAGGCGTCTTGGGTTACAGACTATCACTATGGATAGCGTGCGAGTCTTTGCAGCTCACGGAGATTATTCGGATGTCACCCAGATGTGTGAGGGTTGTTTGGTTGATCTGGGAGGCAGGACGATGACTCTTGATCTGGTCGTCGATCCCTCGCTCGTTTATCTCGACGTCATTCTTGGCATGGATTGGTTGACTGCAGCGAGAGCCGAGATTGACTGCGAGACTCGTATAGTCACAGCGTACGAGCCTGAGGGTGCATCCTTCACATTTCCAGTGCGGATAAATCTTCCTTTCCGCATTCTTAGCTACGCCACTCTATTGCGCGACGCTGGTGCCCAGGTACTTGAGCAGACGCCAGTTGTTTCTGAGTTCGGGGATCTGTTCAGGAAGATCCCTGGTTTGCTGCCCCGACGTGAGATCGATTTCACTATCGATCTGGTTCCTGGTTCTACACCCGTCTCACTGCCGACGTATCGCATGGCACCATGTGAGATGGAGGAGTTGAGGACGCAGATTGATGGCCTGCTAGAGCTTGGCTTTATACGGCCTAGCGTGTCTCCTTGGGGAGCACCGGTCTTGTTCGTGAAAAAGAAGGATGGTTCGCTGCGATTGTGTATTGATTATCGCAGGCTGAACCAGCTCACAGTGAAGAACAAGTACCCTTTGCCCAGGATCGATGACTTGTTTGATCAGTTGAGAGGAGCGCAGTACTTCTCGAAGATTGATCTTCAGTCAGGATATCATCAGCTGCGCGTCAGGGATGAGGACGTGCAGAAGACAGCATTCAGGACCAGTTTTGGCCACTACAAGTTCCTCGTGATGTCGTTCGGTCTCACGAACGCACCGGCCGTGTTCATGGATCTGATGAACCGGGTATTTCGGCCTTTCCTCTATCGATTCGTCGTTGTCTTCATTGACGACATTTTGGTGTACTCTAGGAGTCGAGAGGAGCATGAGGAGCACTTGCGTTTGGTCCTTGATACGCTCAGACGGCATCAGTTGTTCGCACAGTATAAGAAGTGCGACTTTTGGAAGCAGGAGGTGAAGTTTCTGGGACACGTGGTGTCCAAGGATGGCATGGCAGTTGACCTGTCTAAGGTAGCTGCGGTGCAGGACTGGGAGCAGCCTGGTTCTGTCACTGAGGTGAGGAGTTTCTTGGGTCTCGCTGGTTACTATCGGCGCTTCATTCAGGACTTCTCGAAGATCGCGAGACCCTTATCTCAGTTGACACGGAAGGACGTGAAGTTCGCCTGGAATGATAAGGCGGAGTCAGCTTTTCAGGAGCTGAAGGACAGACTTACGTCCGCCCCTGTGTTAGTATTGCCAGAGCAAGGGGTTAGATACACTATATACACTGACGCGTCTAGCGTTGGTTTGGGTTGTGTCCTTATGCAGAGGGACAGGGTAATTTCGTATGCCTCGAGACAATTAAGGAAGCACGAGGAGAATTACCCTACACATGACCTAGAGTTGGCAGCCGTTATATTCGCACTGAGACTCTGGAGACATTACCTCTACGGAGAGGAGTTCGAGCTCTTTTGCGACCACAAGAGCCTCAAGTACATATTCACGCAGCGAGACTTCAATATGAGGCAGCGGAGATGGATGGAGACGCTAAAGGACTTCAAGTTTGAAGTCTCTTACCATCCTGGGAAGCCGAACCTTGTGGCTGATGCGTTGAGCTGCAAGAAGGCGATAGAGTTTGCGGCTCCGCTGAAGGTTGTCGAGTGGGATATGGTTGAGTTTTTGTGAGACTTTGAACAGAAACTCACCGTAGAGGAACCGTTTGAGTTCATCGCACACGTACAGGTGCGATCTCAGATCGATGACCGAGTCATCGAGGCACAGAGGGACGATGCGCATCTTACTGAGCTTCGAGAGCAGGCCAGTGATGATGCTGACGCCGACTGGCGAGTTGGTATGGATGGGGGCTTACGTTACCGTGGCCGCCTATGCGTCCCAGATGTCCCCGACTTGAGACGAGAGATTCTCGAGGCTGCGCATTCTACTAGACTCGCGATGCATCCAGGCAGCACGAAGATGTATCGTGATGTGAAGAGGACGTATTGGTGGGAAGGTATGAAGACCCATATAGTTGAGTTCGTGTCCCGTTGTCTCACTTGTCAGCAGGTGAAGGCAGAGCATCGCCGACCACCTGGACTTTTACAGCCTATGCCGATTGCAGAGTGGAAGTGGGATTTCATTTCCATGGACTTCATTTCTGGGTTGCCGAAGACGAGGAAGGGGCATGATTCCATTTGGGTGATCGTCGACCGATTGACGAAGTCGGCGCACTTTCTACCGATCAGAGTTACGAACTCTGCAGACGAGCTGGCTAGATTGTACATCAGAGAGATCGTGCATCTGCATGGAGTTCCGTTGGAGATCGTGTCGGACAGAGACACGCGGTTCACTTCTATTTTCTGGACTTGCATTCAGGAGGCTATGGGTGTGAAGTTGAAGTTTAGTACTGCCTTCCACCCACAGACGGACGGACAGACGGAGCGAGTGAACCAGATCCTGGAGGACATGTTGCGAGCTTGCGCATTGGACTTCAAGGACAGTTGGGATGACTGTCTTGCATATGCGGAGTTTGCGTACAACAATAGCTTCCAGGCGAGTATCGGCATGGCACCTTATGAGGCGCTGTATGGGCGACCTTGTCGCGCACCGCATTGCTGGTTAGAGGTCGGTGAGCGTAGCTTGATTGGCCCAGAGTTGGTGCAGGCGACGTCAGAGAAGATTGATATTATTCGACGTCGGCTTCTTACAGCGCAGAGCAGACAGAAGAGCTACGCCGATACGAGACGACGGCCACTAGAGTTCAGAGTCGGAGATCACGTGTTTTTGTGAGTTTCCCCTATGAAAGGAGTCCTTCGGTTCGGGAAAAAGGGGAAGCTGGCACCGCGATTCATTGGTCCATTCCAGATCCTCGATCGTGTGGGAGCAGTGGCTTACCGATTGGCTTTACCCACGCCCCTCGCGAGCGTCCACAACGTATTTCATGTTTCTATACTGAAGAAGTACGTTGCTGATCCTTCCCATATCATCAGATGGGAGCAGGTGCAGTTAGGAGAGGATGTTACTTATATCCTGCGACCGACACGCATCTTAGATAGGAAGGAGCAGGTACTGCGTAGCAAGGTGATTCCCCTTGTGAAGGTAGTATGGACGCATCACTCTGAGGAGGAGGCTACTTGGGAGATAGACGCCGAGATCAGAAAGAACTACCCACAGCTTCTCGAGGAGTACGAAAAGGTACAAATTTTGAGAACGAAATTATTTGTTAAGGGGGGTAGATTATAACGCCCGTGAAAAATCCGTACTTGGGCTCGAGTACCAACTCGACCCGAAATCGCGTAGAATTAATTTCCATGGAAATTAAGCGTAAGTTAGCTAGCGCAACGCTAGAGTAGCTGGGAAATAGTCCCTGATCACTTTAAATACGTTCTGCAAGACCCAAATCGAGTAGAACAAACAACTCTACAATACTCTATAACCTCGGATCAAACTCTAAGCGGGTTTGTTCTCTGGACCATATTGAAATTTTGAATTGGATTTAGACCGCGCGTCGAAGGTCCGATACCTCCTATCTTAGACCGTTAGAACCGCCCAGCTGGACTTGACAATCATCTCAAAAATCAAGTCAAACCGATAATCACAGATTATTTCGTTGAACCCGGACTGACGCGACCGCGAATAGGGACGGATTTGGAATTTCAAATTCAAATCTGGCACACGACTTGACACGTCAGTATTAAGCATTCTGACCGTCAGAATTCATCCAGATTACACCCTCGGATCAGGAAAAAATTCTATTTATTATCATGAGACTTTCAGCCCTGATCTATGTGCGGTGACCGCTGAACTGAAACTGGTCCGCCACGTGCGATCTGCGAACCCTGCCAGACTGAAAACTTAATACGTGCTACATCTGGTACGCATGAGCTTAAGTCTGATCGCAATCGACCAGGGGACCACCAGAAAGCAGTTTTTGGATCGTAACAGCCCCGAAATGGATAGGCACTAAGTAAACTTCGTTCCAGAGCCTATTTCCGGCGTTTTTAAGCTTATAAAAGGGGTTGAAACCCTCATTTCCCTCACCCATCCGAAAATAGCAAACCCTAGAGAAAAGGAGAGAGAGTTTGAGAGAGAGAATGGAAGAGAATTTTCCCGCTTCCGAGCCGCCGACTGCTAGTGCTTCAGCACTTCTTCCCAATCACCTGGCTGGTGATTTCTCCCCTTTTTCAGGTATAAAATAACCCCAAAAACTTTCTGATTTAGGGTTTACTTAGATTCATGGCATGTTAGCTAACGTATTCCATAAATCAGGCTCTCCTACTGCCGTAGACGAAGCGTACACGCTCCGTTCAAAATCCCGCAACCGTAAGAGACTAGGTGAGGATTTTAGACGCTTTGATAGACAGTTTACAACGCTTTCAATGTCGTTTAATAGTAGATTATCGACGGCATAGCCGTTTGACATGTACAACATGCTCTCCGTTTCCTGTTTCGTAAATTAACGAAGAATATGAGATTTAGGGCATTTTAGTCATTTGTAGGAAGTACGGTCTACATGCATATTTTGCTGACGTGATTGACATGGTTTGTCGCCGCATTAGGAAGTTAGGAATGCTTGCACAATCAGTTTGGCGAAGAGATTCGCCTAGTTGCGCACTTTGGGTCGACATACTATATGTAGACTTAAGTGTGTAGTGTATGTGTTTGTATAAATGCTTGTATTAGTATGTATTGAATTAAATGATGTTATGTAGTAATTTGAGATTGATTTCATGATTAATATGCTGACCTAAATGATTTCCTACATGTTTACCTTATGCATGATTGCATTACATGCATGGAAAGTATGCCTTGAAGATTTGCTTAAGTTGAATGTTATAACATGTGTTAACATGCTCACATGATGTATTTCAATTCCAATACTTTAACATGTAATGCTAATATGATTCCATAGATGTGTGGGACTTGACTTAGTCCAGGCAGTCGGTAACCGAGCGAGTTCGTGGCTGACTGGTCATAGCCACGAACGACGCGTCGATGAACGTGATTCGTGTTTAGAGTTGGCGGCAGTGGTTAGGCCACGCGAAGTGTTTTACGCACTTCATGTCGTTCGACTTGAGATGCGATCGCGCTAGTCGAGCCCGTCAAGTAACCCGACTGGCCGATGTATGTTCACCTTATATGTGTCATAACTGCTTGAACCTAGGGTACTGAACTTACCACTGTAAACCCTGTTAACCGTGGTACCTTGATCCACGAAGACTCATGAGCCGGGCATGGTGGTATGGGACACCGTGGTCGAGCTGTCGGCCTACGCTGGGGCCACAAACCTCCCCGTAGTGACCAGTGAGCACCTAAACTCGTGAGCAAATTATGGTGGTATGGGACACTATATTCTAGCTGTCGGCCTACACTGATCAGGCGACGAGCCCTTTGTAGTGACCGCGAGCGTATTCTGAGTCCACGGGAGGCGACGACCCTTCCGTTGCAGTAGAGTACGGTAGGCCTGTATTGATAAGGTGATGGGGGAGCGGTGCAACGAGTGCGAGCAACAGCCCTGGCAGCCCTTGCAGTGACCTACGAAATATACATCGTATGAGATTTCTAGGAGTGACGACCCTAGACAGGATCTGTGTTAGGATTGATACAAGGGAAGTACCTTAGTTTCCCAATCCTGCTGTTTGAATGGACTAATAATAACTTGGAAATCATATCACCATAGCATTGCATGTGCCTGGAAGATGTGGAGCACTCTAGGGAGTGTGGCATGCCGCGGTCGTAAGATGTTGCCGCATGAGGGTGATCGTCGGTGAGGGCATACATCACGTCATATCATCTTGCATTAACAACAGTATTAGGATTGTCTGATTTACTGCTTTACTATTATCGCGTGATTGAATTGTGAACATGCTAATCTTTGCTCTATGATTCCACTGAGTTGATCACTCATTTCCACGTTACGGGATGGTGTTTGCAACACCCACCAGACCCTGTTGTAGATGCAGGTGAGGACGAGATCCAGGAGGTGGAGCCAGAGATTGACGAGGACCAGGATGAGTTCTCGTATATGCAGTATCATGACGGCTTCCCGTAGGCGACCTGGATCGAGGGGACATCAGTGGGACTTTCCTTTTTGAACATTATTCTTTTGTTATGTATATGTATATGAGACTCAGAGATGTAGTCATACTTTGGAGACAGATGAGATTACTTTATTTTTTTTTCATACAGTGATATATACATTGTTTAGTCTTCCGCTTGCTTTTATCACTGGATCTGAAGTATGAATTGCAGTTTTGGTATACTTTTACTCATGTGAATGCTTTAAATCAGACAACATTGAATCATAACCATTTTTGTTGCATAAGTGACGGTCTGGAACTCGGGAGTTGAGTTTATACACGACCCCCGATTTTCAGGGTGTTACAGCTACGCTGGAGTAGCTGTGAAATAGTCCCTGACCGCTTTAAATACGTTCTACAAGACCCAAAATTTGTAGAATCAATGGTGCTATAATATCCTGAAACCTTGGATCAAACTCTAAACCCGTTTGCTCTCTGGAGCTCTTTGAAACTTTGTATTGGATCTAGACCGCGCATCGAAAGTCCGATACCTACAATCTTAGACCGTTATAACCGCCTAGCTGGACCTGACAATCATTTCGAAAATCAAGTCCAACCGACGTTCAGAGGCTATTTCATTGAGCCTGGAGTGAAGAGAGTGAGAATAGGGTTAGATTTGAAATTTGAAATTCAAATCTGGCACACGACTTGGCGCGTCAGTATTAAGCGTTCTGACCGTCAGAATTTAGCCAAATTACACCCTCGGATCAGGAAAAATTTCTATTTCATATCATGAGACTTGTAGACCTGATCTACGGGCGATGACCGCTGAACTGAAACTGGACCGCCACATGCGATCTATGAACACTGCTGGTCTGAAAATGGGATGTGAGCGACATCCGACATGTATGAACTTAAGTCCGATCGCGTTCGGCCAGGGGACCACCAGAAATACCTTTTTGGACCGAAACAGCCCTGATTTGGTTAGGCACCAAGTAAACATTGTTCCCAAGCCTATTTTGGGCATGTTTGGGCTTATAAAAGGGCTTGAAACCCTCACTCCTATCTCCCATCCGAATTTGGAAAAAGCCCTAGATAGATTGAGAGAAAAGGTGAGAGATTGTGAGAGAAGGTGGGAGAGAAATTCCAGCTGCTTGTGCTACCTGCTGCACGTGTTTAAGCCATGCAATCCAATCACTTTGCCGGTGATTTTACCACATTTCTAGGTAAGAAAATATCCTAAATAGTTGTTGATTTACTGTTCCCTCATTTTCATAGCGAAGTAGCTTATGAATCTTGTGTATTAGGTTGCCTATTCGTCGTAAACGAAGCGTATACGCTCCGTTCGAATTAATACACCTATAGGAGAAAAGGTGCGGATTTTAGACGCTTTGATTGATTGTTTTCAACGCTTTCAATGTCGTTTAATAGTAGATTATCGACGGCAATGCCGTTTGACATGTACAACATGCTGCCCGTTTCCTGTTTCGTAAACAGATGAAGAATATGAGATTTAGGGCATTTTAGTCATTTGTAGGAAATACTGTTTTCATCCATAATTTGCTGATGTGATTGACATGGCTTCTTGTCGCATTAGGATACTAGGAATGCGTGCATAATTAGTTCGGCGAAGAGATTCGCCTAAATGCGCACTTTGAGTCGACATACTATATGTAGACTTAAGTGTGTAGTTTAAGTGTTTGTATAAATGCTTGTATTAGTATGTATTGAATTAAATGGTGTTATGAATTAGTTTGAGATTGACTTCTCAATTAATATGCTGATGTAAATGATTTCCTACATGTTAGCTATATGCATGATTTCATTATATGTATGAAATGCATGGGCTTGATGATTCACTTAAGTTGTATGTTATGACATGTGTTAACATGCTCACATTGTTGTATTTCATTTTCAATACTCTAACATGATTGCTGATGTGGATTCATAATTGTTTGGGACTATACCTAGTCCAGACAGTCGGTAACCGAGTGAATTCGTGGTTGGCTTATCTCTAGAGTATGATGTGATGCTTTGGATTATTCTCACTCATGTTTAATACATTAACACAGACAACATTTAATCATACACATTTATGTTGCATAAGTGATGTTCTGAAACTCGGGAGTGAAGTTTTTACTCGACCCCCCGATTTTTGGGATGTTACAGATGGTATCAGAGCATGATTTGGATTAAACCGGGCCTGGGTTATGGTCACGCGATGTACGCTGTCTCTTCCTTTGACTTAGGTGGGTGCGAAAAGGGTCTAGAAACACTTAGAGGATCGCAGATTCGCCAATAGGCGAAGTCTATTCGTATCGATCGCGCGATCGAGTCCGTAACGCATCTAGGGTCGTGTGAAGCGACCTAAATAGCTCCTAGGCTGTAGGTAAGGCGGGTTGAGACGTTCTTTGAATGGTTCTAAACCTGTAAATATAAATTCTTGGGCTGTGGGTTAACCACAACCCTTACATTCAATCATCAGGGCTTAAAAACCCCGTTTCACCTAAATTCTTTAAAATTCTTCCTCTCACACTCCATTCTTCAATTCTTTCTTATTATTTTCATGTTAGGCATTGATCCTAATGTGAAAATGATATAAAATTATACTTCGACAAAATTTTACAGTGAATAATAAAATTTTATGAAAACTGGCCATTAGGCCATTCTAAGTTTGCAATCTTTAGTAAATAATGGGCTAGATGGATGTATTGGCTACTTCTACCCCAAAATCATATGCTGCATGATAGGGGATTGCATTCAGGTTTACAGATTGGTCCCAGAAAGTTCCGAATGCATGTTTGGGCTTCCCTAGGGCAATCTAGGATGAACTAAGGTGGGGCCCATATATTTTTGGGGTCCCTAGACCAGGGGGGACCCGACCCATGTGGTCCCACAGTCCACCGTGTAAGATGGCCGGTGATGCATCGTCGTCCGGTGGGGCCCACTTGATGTAAATTTTGGTGCGTGAGGGTATTTTGGGTAGTACACCCCCCCATGTATGGTCCGTCCATAGAAAACCCCTAAAAAGGGTACTTCCTTCACAACAGCCCCCTTCCCAAGCTCTTTCTCTCATTTTCTTGCTGCCCATCTCAAAACCGTGACTCCAAATCCTTCCCAAACCCATTTCTTGCTGAAAACGACTCCATTCCATCACTCCATTGCAGTTTGCAATGCTCCCTCTTGCAAATCTCATCCGTTGGAGCTCCTACAACTCCCAAAACGTGCTGCAATCGTGTGGAGCTCCATTCCCCTTTTTCATTCTCTTTTCTTTTTAAAAATCTAGCCTTTGGGAGCTTGATGTGTCCCTCTACAACGCCTAAATTTCATTCTGTCCATTTGGGCAACCATTTCTCCGTATTTCCTCCGCTTTTCATGATATTGTTAAGGCTGTTTTAGCCTTTTTCTCCCTTTCCATCGTTCTCTCTCTCACGTCCCTTTTATTTAATCCTTAGACTCGTGGAAACCTGCTTACCCATCCCATTCCTCCACGTTCTTCACTTGTTTGATTACTATTTTAAGGATTTTCATGTTTTGTTGTTGTTAGGTTTAGTGAAGTCAAAGGTAGGAAATGTGTTTGTGTTAGTGGTTTGGCCTTAGCATAGCCGACTGTGTTCCTGTCATAATCCAAGTGAAACTTTATTCCATGTATTATGGTAAATTTTGTTGAATGGAATGCATGCCGTTTCGTTCGCTGTAAGGTATTGTCCCTAGATTGGGTGTGTCCTGTGGTTTCCACTGCCCTATTGAAAATCCTGGGATTAAGCCTACAAAATTTATTTTATCCCACCCCACCCTCCTACCAAGTACGCCACTTCCAATCCCGATATGAGACTAGGAATGCCGTTCCATTAGGCTGTAGATTACAGACTAGCCTACTAGTTACCTTAAGTAGTGTAAGACCTGTTTATGCTACGGAATAGTAGGTTAGATTTGCTTGGAATGGGACTCCCTTCCTTGGATAGATCCTCATAACATCCATAGACTCCTTTAGTAACTCTTAGAAAGCTTATGTAACTTAGAACCATTCACTCTCAGGGAAGACTTATAAATCCCTCAGGTCAAACTTAAAATAAACCAACACACCCCTTAGAAGGCTTATGTAACTTATCGCATGATTGATTTGATAACATGTTAATCTCTTCTCTCTTATCCCACTGAGTTGATCACTCACTCCCACGTTACGGGACGGTGTTTTCGGACACCCACCAGTCCCTATTGTGATTGCAGATGATGGCGCGGCCTGCGAGGCGGAGCTGGACTTGATGATGATGAGGAGGATCTCTCCTTTATGCGTGTTTTGATTGACGGGATTACAAGGAGGTTGATTAGATGCCTTGACACTTGTCATTTTATATCTTTAGCGCAGTCATGTAGATTCGTTTTGTTTACTTTTAGAGTATACATGTATGTATATAACCTGGTAACATGTTCACACTCTGGAGACATACAACACTTTATATATGTTATACATACTATCACAGTCTTCCGCTTGCTAATTTAACGGTCTCTAGAGTATGATATGATGTTTTGGATTAATCCCACTCATGTTTAATACATTAACACAGATAACATTCAATCATACACATTTATGTTGCATAAGTGATGTTCTGAAACTCGGGAGTGGAGTTTTTACTTAACCCCTCGATTTTCGGGATGTTACAATTTCACCGTCCATTGCTGGACAGCGATTGGTGAGAGCCACCCTCCTGTATATGAACATCCAAGCCGTCCATCCATTTATACGGTATTTGTGGGCCACATGGGCTGGATCCTACCTGATGGTGGTTCTGATCTCACTGTCCATCTGAGGATGGGGGAAAATAATTTGATGTTTGTTTATCCCCACCGTCCAATCTCTGGACGGTGGGAGTGGATTGACTGATGTACCTTACACCAGCTATATGGCTGTGGTACCGCACGTCAGCGGGTCCCGTGGACCCCATGTGGATGTATGTACACCATTCATCCAGGCCTTGGCTCTAGACGGTGGTAGATTTAGATTTCTGGTGGGCCACGTGCATGGGACCCACCTTGAAGTATTTGCTGCAGATGCACCACGACAGCAAGTTCTGTAGGTCTGATGACGAGGTATGTGGTCTATCCCATGTCGTCTGTCCAATGGCAGGTCTGTAGGACCCACTCCACATGTGCTGCATGTGTGGAGATGGTCTCACATTGATGTATGCATTCTATCATTTAAGCCGTCCATCTAGATTGGACATTGCAGCCCCTTCCATCTTTCTCTCTCTATATATATTATAATATACTATTATACTGACCCACCTTGTATATTGTATCCAAGCCCTCCATCTATCATGTACGGCCCCACCGTGTCGTATGTATTTCATCCACACCGTCCAGAAAGTCTGGACGGTGCTGGATAGAGCTCTGTATGTGCTTCACCCACTCTTGTGGGACACACGTGTTGTGTGGGTTATATCACACCGTCCAGACAGGGGACATAGACCCACTGATGGATTTGTGGATCCACACCATCCATCTGTGCTGGATATGGATGGACGGTGCGGTGGATCACCATCATGCATGTATGGTATTCACACCGTCCAGGGACCTTCCCTTACACGTGTGTTGAATCTGCACTGTCCACCGTCCAGCAAAAGACGGGGGGACCCACCTGATATACCAGCTGCAACAACGGCTGGGTCTCCCAGCTAGTGGGCTGCCCATGTGGCTCCACCTTAAGGTGTGTGTTTCATCACACCGTCCATCACCTGGATAGTGGTTCCCACCGTGATGTATGTCTTGTCCATGCTGTCCTGCAGCGGTAGGAGCCCACCATGATATAAATATTGTATCCTCACCATCCAATATCTGGACGGTGGGATCTCATATGGTATGTGGGTTTTATACCTGTCATCCCAATGGTGGGGCCCCTGGCACTCATGTGTTGTATCCATACCGTCCATCCATTTGGTAGGCCACTCCCACGTGGAACCCACTAGATCTATGTGTTTTATCCCTCTCATCCACCGTCCAGTGGATTGGACGGTAGATAACCCACCTTGAATATATATGTGTAGCATATACACGTTGTTCATCCATTTTTTTTTGTAGGACCCGCCCACACATGTTGCACGTGTGGGTGGGGCCCACCTTGCTGATATGTATTGTATATCCCCATCGTACGTGGGACTGTGAGACGAGATCCCATATGATGTATGTATTATGCATTCATGCTGTCCGTTCATTTGATGGACGTGGACCCACCCACACGTGCTGCACATGTGGGGTGGGGCCACCTTGATGACATACGTTATATCTACCGTCCATCCGTATGGACGTCAGCCAGTGGGCTTGATCAGGAGGCATGTGTTATATTCAAACCGTACATCTATAGGGACGTCAGCAGGCTCTGTGGCTGATCATGAGGTATGAGTTATGTCCCTACCGTACAGCCGGCACGTGGCCCACCTTGATGTATGTGTTTTAACCACACCATCGGTCCGTTTTCTTGGCCCGTGCTGCCCTTTCGATGCATGTGTTGTTCGTCCAGGTGATTCACCTTATGGGACCCATTTGTTAGGCGCAAGGCCAACCTGCTGTGTTAGCACAAGGCCCACCCATAAGCACAGGGCCCACTTGCTGGGTGGCCCAATGTGATTTATATGGGGCCTGATATGCGGCCCATTGCAATGTGTATGGTGATGCATTTGTGGCCCATGTGCAGGGCCCCCTTGTTGTATATTTATGGCCCATGGGTGTGGCCCATTGTGATGTATTCGAGGCTCATGGGCGAGGCCCAATGTGATGTATTCGAGGTCCATGGCGAGGCACAATGTGATGTATTCGAGGCCCATGGGCGGGGCCCACCTATTTATATTGTTAGGCCCAGATTTGTGGCCCATTTGGTGCATACAAGGCCCAAGTAGCATGGCCCATTTGTTGTATATATAAGGCCCACATGTGAGGCCTATGGTGATCCATTCGAATTGGCCCAGTTGATCGGCCCAATGCGATGTATGTGAGGCCCATGAGCGATGCCCAATGTGATGTATGCATGGCCGCTACATGTGTATGAATTCCTCATGTAGGCCACTCCTTGGGAGCGATGTTGGTTAGATGTCCACATTGATGTGTGATGATGGTTAGATGTCCTCATTGTGACCTTCCCTTAGGCCTTGTTAGGCCTATTCTCTGCGTGGGTTAACCTAAATAATTGGGCCTCATTCGTCGCATGTGATTGATCGATTCTAATTACCAATTTCAATTGATCGATTACTAATCGAGGCCGATTATAGTGACCGATCACCGATCGTGGCCGATTATCAATTGACGTGGCTGATTGCGAACTCTGCTTGTCGTGACCGATTGATTGATTATCGATTGAGGCTGATTATCGTGGCCGATTATCGATTGACGTGGCCGATTGCCGATTCTGCTTGTCATGATCGATTGATTGATTCTGATTATCAAGACCGATTATCGATCGAGGCCAATTATCGTGGTCAATTGTCGTGGCTGATCGTCGATTCTGATTGTCGAGGCCCAATGTGATGTATATGCGAGCCATATTTGAGGCCCGTTGTGATGTGTATCCAGCCCATGTTTAAGGCCCAATGTGATGCATATGAGGCTTATGTGATGAGGCCCACTGTGATGCATTTGAGGGCTAGGCGATGGAACCCATTATAATGTATGTTAGGCCCATGTGAAAGGCCCATCGTGATGTATATTAAACTCTTGAGTGAGGCCCATGGTGTTGTATATTTGGCCCTTGTGTGCGGCTATGAGTCCACTATATGTTAGGCTTTATGTGGGTCGTTCCTCGGGGGATAATGTTGGTTTAATGTCCACGTTGTCGATGTCGATTGTCAATGCTTGCTATTGATACCGATTATGAGTATGTGACTGCATAGCATTATGATATATGCCCATACGCATCATCTGCATGTCTGTTATGAGATATGATTGACCATTGCATATGTCATAGTGCTGGTTGTTATGAGACTCCCTGATAGGTGGAGATTGTCTCACATGAGCGCACGATATGCGCAGGATTGATGCATGATCGGATTGTATGACTCATGCATCTTGTATTGTGTGTTCTGATTACTATATGCCCTAGCGACATCAGGGTCGTAGCCTCCACAGACATATCGTGGATGGCCAGATGGGATACTAAAAATCTGTTCTACATGGGGTGCTATAGATATCCTTGGGTGAAAGTTCTAAAACCCTCTTGGTTCCAGAGGTTGCTCCAACGTCTAGACCCAGTGGGTAGATGAGCGTCGAGTGTCGATTACCAGATGGCTGCGCTCTCCACTGTGTCGTGGTCGGTTGGAAGGGGGTGCGGCCTTACCTGCCCGAGAGGAGGGGCAATGCTAGGCTGAGTCTGACCAGCTCGAGGAATGGGTCCGCTATTGACGAGCCGGGCCCGATATTGGCAAGCGGATAGTGAGGTCTCTTCCACTCACCTTGTTGTGCGCGATGGGGCGGCAATCTGGTTTGGAGTGTGATGACCCCGGTGATTTTTCAGAGAGGAACCATACTGATATGTGGACTTATTGAGTAGGATTTACATGCTCATTCATTCATTCATTCACTATCCACTTGGGCTGGTGGTGCACAACTATTTGTTGTGTACCTTCGTTATGGAAAGGATTTCGGTTGGGCGCACGACTAACCTGAGATCAGGAGTTTACCACGTTGAGTCTGACTATCCAAATTTAGGTATGGGACTGGTTTGGATAGAAGTCCATTGTGGTACACCCCGTAGCCTGCGATACTACGTACTATCATCCCGACTTCACATTTCAGCATTGTTATTTCATTCGCATCACACATTGCATTATATCCGCAGGCATATGACATCTTGGGTTGTTATGTTTCTGCACTTATATAGCCTAGACAGACTTAATAGGATTCGTATATTGCATTGCATCCTCGGCATCTAATATTTGGCTCTTATGACTCCTTATTGCATAGTTGTTCTATATTGTGTATTCTGATATTGATTGACTTATGGACTTGTCCATACTTCCGCTTACTCTGTTATCGTATGATTCATGATCTTATCAGTATTTCTGCTTATTCAGACATTGTATGGTTTATAGATTACTAGTTTTTCGGTATTGTATGATTATGGCATTGTATTGAATACTTGACACTTACCTTGTGCACACACTTACACCACCCTCTAAGCTTTCTATAAGCTTATGCACGATAGATGCGTGCAGGTGATGTTAGGTTGCAGCAGTGTTGAGCTTGGAGTGTGCAGTGGTCTTCTGGAGCTTGATTTTCTATTTATGTATTTTCCTTTTAATATTGTACTCAAATGATTATATTAGTGGATATGTGATGACGATGTTGCCGTTGTGAATTGGGTAATCTTGTGCTTATGCTTATTACTGGTTAAATGTACATTGGAAAAAAAATATAATAATAAAATCCTCCTTGTAGGATCCTAGGATCGGAATCTGGCATATAAATGCTAGGATCTGAGAATGGGGTACTACGGAGGCTGTCGGCACCAGATTCGGCGATCGAAATTCCTGTGAATCTGATTTCCGAGTTTGGGGCGTGACACAACCTTACACCAAAAACCAAGGGTTTATGGTAGGACAACCTTATTTCTAGAAAGGTCTTTGTATCAAGAACTCAAACTGAAGAGGAATAAATAAATGAATGAATAAAATGTAATCTTAAATATTGATTATTCTAAGGACAACCATACACCATAAAAATGGTAGGGCAACCTTGCTAGAACAAATAAAGAAACTGAATCTCAAAGCAATAAAGGAATAGTAAGAAGTAAATTTTAAACTATTACAACATTCCCCACAATGCTTGAAATAAAATGATTACAACATTCACATCCACATATACATCCCACAAATGAATAATCAAAGATAGAAAATATAAATCATACAACCACAAAACATAAAGGATTATAGTGGTTCGTCTGTGTGTACACCAATTGTTAATAAACAGCCACACGGCTACTCCACTCCTAATATCCTCACACAGTGGATATTAGCATTCACTATCAAAATAGGTTTTCACAGGTTCACCTAAAACCTTCACAATGGTGTCTTTTTAAACTTGGACTTACACAATTTAAAAACTCACTTTTTGAGTTTTCTGCCTCTCCTCAGATAACCACCACAATGAAATTTTTCAGACAAATTTCAAAATAAACTAAAAAGAATGTAAATTATAATAATGTAAAATACCTGGATTTCACCCTTTTGAAGCAGCCCGGAAGAACCAATCAGAGTAGAAGTTTGAATATAGAAGTTAAATGTCCAAAACTCACTTTAAAATGTTTCTAGGTTCTAATTGATTTTAAATTAAACCAGTTAGGCTTAACTCTATTTGATTTTGATTCCAAGAAGAAGGAATACAACAATTCCTCTTTTCAAATAAGATTGGAATGTGGAAACAAAATTAAATGCAAAAGATAACAAAAAGAGAATATTAAATGAGCACAATGTAGCTTAAAATAAACACATACTTATTTAAGAGTGATCCCTTGATTTTACTTGAATTTCTATATCTAAACTCTGAAATTCATCGTCTATTTATAGCTACAAAAATTGCACCTTTGACTGGTTTAGCGGACACTATGACTAGTCGTAAGAGAACGGATTTTTAAAATTTTTAGCGCGATCGAATAAAACCGATTCACGACTGGTCATAGGGTGGCAATGACTAGTCGTAGGCCCTCTACGACTGGTCGTAGGCCTCTCACGACTAGTCGTAGGACCTCCAGTTTAGTTGTTGGACTTTGAGTCGTAAAACCAGGACTGGTCGTAGGACAAGTCGACACTATTCACACGACCAGTCGACCAGAGTCCAGGACTGGTCGTGGTCGAATAGAGATTTTTAAAAAATTCTAACAAACTTAGGACTGATCTTGGAATCTCTTAGACTGGTCATGGTAGTACTAGGACTAGTCGAACAAAGTCCACCACTAGTCTTAGAACAGACCAAAATCATATAAAAAGATTTAGCTTGAATTATGTATACAAAATGACCTACCCTAAGGTCAATCTAAGGTCATTCATACTTGGGACATGAAGTATAAACATTGAAACTTCATTCTTTCATATGACGGTTGACCTTTGAACCTTATGAAGCTTGAGATCTCTTCTTGATATAGCTTAATCTTGAGATCTTCTACATCTTGAGATTAAACTTCATCTTAGTGACACTTGAGTCTTGAACAAACGCTCTTCTTATCGATGTAGCTCTGAACATTGATGCTTACAGAAGAGGACAAAATTCATGACCTTGCATTTCTTTCTTGAATTCGATCACCGTACTTGACTTGAAGCATTGTGATGTAGTATCTTGAGCACATATATATCACCATGTAAACATAAGACACAGATAGAGGTTTTGGCACACAAAATTTGACAATTCGACAACCAAAGGAGGATGAGACCATAGCACTTACACAGAACCTTATAGGAAGATCAATTCAAAGCATCTGCCTTAACCGGATGAGTGCAAGCTCGCCATAGGTAAATCTAAGCCTCACATCCCATGTTTAAAAACATCAAGTAAATAAAACCCTTAAAACAAGTTAGAACATCATAGGGTTTATAAGTGAGAAAACTTTTTTTGAAAACAGAAAATCTCTAAGTTTTCTTGTTTTGTCAATTTTATCGAAACATATCTCGATATGATCGACCTGCACTGTCGATACCCTCGATGATAAATCGATTCCATCGGAATGAGGATAAAAAGTGTCCAGAAATCACATGTATATTTGGACGAAATTATCGATGTATCGATGTACCTATCAATACCATCGATATTTGAATCTCGAGCCCATTGAAGGTGACTCGATAAATTGATAAGCAGATCTTCGGCGCCCCTATTTTTTCTTAAAAATATCATATGTGCATCGAAATATCGATGCCCTCCCCGATACTATCGAAGTTCAACTCTCGATGAGACTCTCAATAATATCGATCATGGGCGCGATGATTTTCAGCAAAATATTTCAGGATAGTTTATCTATGATCGAGGGTCACCGATAGAAATTGTCCATCAAGCTCACTGATAAAATCTTTGAATTTATCGATGTCATCGAGATGACCTTCGATATCATCGGTATTCAAATTCCGATCATATTGAGTGTACCTCAATCATTCTTGTAAACTTGAAATATTTTAAAGCAAGTCTCTCTCATTTTCAAATGTCGAGGAATCAAACCTCGCATTGATGAAATCGAAGTTCGAAATCCGATGACATCAACATGAGTTTCGATTCTCTCGACCAGCTGGCAAGTGGTTTCAAAATCATATGATATTGAGTTGTGCCATCGAGCAGACCATCGATGCAATCAAGAGTATACGCTCGATGATATCGAACTCGCTCAAAGATATCGAACTCTGTCATAAATGTGACTGTTTTATATCCATTAGAACCTTTTTCCTATATAAAGAGGACTTGTCCATTGTTGCTGGTGGAGAAAGAAGAGAGTGCTTTTGAGTGTTTTACCTTAGATCATATACCCAAAGCCCTATCTCTCAATGGAGATCATCCTCCAATCCACCCTCATCATTGATATTCAATAGAGTGGATTGGGGAATGAACTTCTGCATTTAAGGACCCTCTAGTTACTACCTTAATGATAAATCATTAAGTTGGGATGCCCTGAATGCATAGATGATTGGAATCACTTTATCTCCTTTATATGAAAATATTTGTGAGTAGGATTCCATCATAACCTTGACCCAACCCATCGCCATGCATTGGTATATCTTTTGAGTTGCGGATCAAGGAAGTAGAAGACTTTTCATCACCAAAGGTGGAGATCTTCAACAATGTGTTGAATGGGACTCATCCAATTATCTATAAGTATATAGAGTCCAGAAGACCCTTTGTAAGATCCATATCCTAGAGCGTACTGTTCCGTCAACTCCCGTAATCCTTCCCGTCGAATTTCGGCAACCTGCGACTTATAATCAACGTTTGCACACGACCCTAAGTCGTATCCTGTAGATTTCAGTCGGCTTAATCCAAAACTTATACCATTGCGACTCCACTGTCATCGCAGTTCTAATGCTGTGTCTTGCATACCGATCTGATACCTTGGCTAGGAGATGTGGACCCATGTTCAGTTCGAGAAAAATGCCGCGCATTTTTCATCCCAAGAGAATCTCTACAATATGTCAAATCAATCCCATCAATCACCTCTCATGTCAAGTACAAAAACCCATCCTCAAGCAATCCCAAAGTCAAAGCAACCCATCCCTCACAGTCAAAGTACACATCACCCATCACTCACCTTTTCACCCATCACACCTATCACTCACCCACCCACCCCTCTCTCTCTCTTTACATCCCATCCTTTCCCCCTCATTTTCTCCATTTTTCAAAAAAACTCCAAGCAACCCAACACCCAAAAATTTTCCATGGCAGAGGAGAAGCTAGTGTGGCCCACCTTCCTATCATCCAATCCCACCCTCCAAAGACCATCCCAACCGTCGGAATTGTTTCCTTGGAGCTTTATAGCCTATAGGCGAAAGGAGGAAGAAGAGATCTAAGGTGGGTGTTTTTTTTCTAGATTTTGATTGTATTATTTTGATGATTTGAGGGAACACTTGTGGTGGGACCTATCTTAATGTATCCATTGTATTATGGAGGAGCTCATAGTGGCAGAGCTCCTCTCATCATCACCGTTTATCTCTCTCTCTCTCCTCCTCTCTCTTTCTTTTTCTATTGTGTGTGATGATGTAGCTACATGGCCCACTTCGATGGACCCCACCTTGGTGTATGTCTTATACATACCATCCATGCATTTGGTGGCCCCCCTACTAAGGCCCATCTTGTACATGTATTATGCCTAGGCCGTCCAGCGTCCAGGGACGCTGGACATGTATTCAAAACAAAATACAAGCTTGATTTCAAGCTTATTGGGAGGGTCACTCATGTAGGCCCCACCTTGATGTATAAGTTAAATCCACGCCATTCATTCTTTTCCCAAGCTCGTTTTAGGCGTTGAGCCAAAACATGAACTCAATCTGATAATCTGGCGAGCCATAGCAAAAAAAAAATAATATTTTTTACCATTGAAATTTACCTTGCTATTTCTGTATGCCAAAATATACCGAATATTGGACTCTTGAGCCCTGGAATCCAATGGCTGGGTCAGATTCTACTGATGCGGGCCCCACCTACGAAATATATTTTTTTAAAAAATAATAATATCTAAGCAACAGAGCAGATGCTACTGGTGCTGACAAGAAAGGACGCCCAGCAACGTCCTAAGCGTTGGAAGTAGGGGTCCCATGCATGGGCCCTATCGTGATGTGCATTGAACATCTACACCGTGCATGTGGTAGGTCCCTTAGGGCAGTAGGCCTCATCCAAAAATTAGCCCTATCTGGAACTCAGGTGGCCCACACAGCAGGAAACAGTGTGATTGAATGTCAACCATTGAAACCCTCTTTGGGTATCATAGAAGTTTTGGGTCAATATGAAATTTATTTTTCCTTTTCATCCTGGTATGTGTGGCCTTATCAACAAATTGGATGGAAAATAAATGCTATGGTGGGTCCCACATGGGACCCACAATGATGTGCCTGTTTTATTCACACCGTCCATCGTATTGGACGGTGGAACCCTCCATGATTTATGCATTTTGACCACACCGTACACTGATGGCTGGACCCCCTTAAATACACGTGTTTTACTCCCGCCGTCCAAGTGTCCTGGACAGTGGGCCTGCTGATGTAATGATGCCAGCAGAGTTTTGTGGGTTTCATCCATACCGTCCATTCATGGACTCCCACCAATAGCACTAGTGTTGTACTAACGTTAGCATACACCCGTGGTCTAATCATGTATGTGTTTTATGTTCACCGTCGACACCTGGATGGTGGGACCCACCCTTGATGCATGTTTTTCATCCAAGCCATCCAACCATTAGGCGAGCTTGTCTTAATAGGCTTGAGACTAAAAATAAGTAAGATCTAAAGTTCAAGAGGACCCCACCATTTATAGTAGTGGACAATGACGTCCACCGTTTAAAATTTCTAAGGGTCATAACAGTTTCCTATTAAGTTGATATTTGCTTCCACTTCATCTATCACTAAGTTAATTTATGAACAGGTTGGATGGGAAACATATGTTATGGTGGGCCTTAGGAACTTTCATGGTGGAAATCATTATCACCATGTATATTTGGTTATGGTCCATTTGATGTACATATGGGGCCCAATTGGTGTGGCCCATTTGATGTATATTAGGCCCATGTGTAGGGCCCACCTATTGTGTATTTATGGCCCATTAGTGGGGCCCACTATAATGTGATTTCGGACATGTCAGGGCCCATTTTGATATGCTTCCAGCCCATACGATTAAGCCCATTGTGATGTATTGAGGCCTATGGGTCATTCTCCATTGAGATGTATTAATAGCCATGTGCAGGGCCCACCTGTTATGTATTTGGAGCCCATTGGTTGGAGCCCATTGTGAAGTATTAGGGCCCGTGGGTTGAGGCCCATTGTGATGTATTTTCAACCCATTTGGCGAGGCCCATTGTGATGTGTTTCTTGCTCATATGTTGTGGCCCATTGTGATATATTTGAGGCCTAAGTGTGAGGCCCACCTGTTGTGTATTCGAGGCCCGATGAGATGTATGTTGACCCATATGATGATATGACAAGGCCTATATGACGTAAATGAGGCCCATCATGGTTGTATGTGAGGCCATGGGCCCATTATATGTTTGGCCCTATATAGGCCACTCCTTGGGAGCAATGTTGGTTAGATGTCCACATTGATGGGCAATGATGGTTGGATGTCTACATTGTGACCTTCCCTTAAGCCTTGTTAGGCTCATTCTTATCATTCCCTTAGTGGGTTAACCTAAATAAGTGAGCCTCATTCTTCGTAGATGGATGACTCCATATTATCGAATTTGATATAACCACGATCGATGCTAATTATCGACCCTAATTATCGAGGCCAATTCTGATTTGTCGAGGCCGATTATATAAGACAATTATGATTGTCACGGCTGAGTATTGAGGGCAATTCTGATTTGTTGAGGCCGATTCAGATTGTTGAGGTCGAGTATCAAGGCGATTGTTGAGGCTGATTTCGATTTGTCGAGGCTGACTGTATAGGGCGATTCTGATTATCGAGGCCGAATATTGAGGCCGATTACGATTTGTCGAGGCTGATTCCAATTGTCTAGGCCAAGTATTGAGGCCAATTTCGAGTGTCGATTCCAATTGTTGAGACTGATTTCGATCATCGAGGCCGATTGTCAAGACCTATATGATGTATATGCGACCCATAGTTAAGACCCCATAGTAATATATTTGAAGCCCATGAGCAAGGCCCGTTGTGATGTATTCGTGGCCTATGGGTAAGGCCCATTGTGATATGTATTAAGACCATGATGCATGACCCATTTGATGTATTCGGGACCCATGTGTAGGGCCCACATGTCATGTATTTGAGGCCCATGAGCAGGGCCCGCCTGTTGTGTATATGTGGCCCTTGAGTAAGGCCCATTGTGTTGCATATTAGGCCTTTGTGTGAGGCCATAGGAGCATTATGTGTTTAGCTCTATGTGGGCCATTCCTTGGGGGCAATGTTGGTTAAATGTTCATATTGTTAAAGCTGATTGCTGATACCAATTATGAGTATGTGACAGCATAGCATCATGATACATGTCCATACGCATCATCTGTATGTTTGTAATGAGATATGATTGACCATTGCATATGCCATAGTGTTGGTTGTTTATGGGACTCCCTGATAGGCGGAGTCACCCCACATGAGCGTGCAGTATGTGCAGGTTTGATGCATGACTAGATTATATGACTCATGCATCTTGTATTGTGATTACTGTACGCCCTAGAGACATTAGGGCTGTAACCTCCGTAGGCATATCGCGGATGGCCAGATGGGACACCGAAAATCTGTTCTACATCGGGTGATATAGATATCCTTGGGTGAAAGTCTCAGAACTCTCTTGGTTCTATAGGTTGCTCCAACATCTATACCGAGTGGATGCATGAGCGCATGAGGGCCGTATACCGTTAAGCTTTGTCTCTCACTGTGTCGTGGTCGGTTGGAAGGGGGTACGGCCTTACTTGCCCAAGAGGAGAGGGCAATGCTAGGTTGAGTCTGACCAGCTCAAGGAATGGGTCTTCTATCGACGAGCCGGGCCCGATATTGGCAGGAAGATAATGAGGTCTCTTCCACTCACCTTGTTGCACGTGATGGGCCGACAATCTGGTTTGGAGTGTAATAGACCCCGGTGATTCCCCAGAGAGTAACCATACTGATATGTGGACTTATTGAGCAGGAATTACATATTCATTCATTCATTCACTATCCACTTGGCCTGGTGGTGCGTAATTATTTGTTACATGTACCTTCGTATGGCTAAGATTTCGGTTGGGCACGTGACTAACCTGAAATCAGGAGTTTATCACATTGACTCTGACTATCCAAATTTAGGTATGAGACTGGTTTGGATAGAAGTCCCTTGTGGTGGACCCCATAGCCTGTGATACTACGTACTATCATCCCGACTTCACATTCCAGCATGGTCATTTCATTCGCACCGCATATTACATTTCATCCGCAGTACTTAGCATTTTGGGTTACTATGTTTTTACACTTATATGGCCTAGATGAGGTTAACAGTATTTGTGGCTTGTCAGGATTTGTATATTGCATTGCATCCTTAGCATTTATTAGTATTTTATTATGTTTTGCATCGCATAGCCTTGGTACGGCTGATAGCACTCATGGACTTACCAGTATATTTTCACTTACTCTGATAACGTATGATTCATGATCTTATCAGTATTTTTACTTATTCCGATGATGTATGATTTATGGGCTTTATGGTATACTTAGCACTTATCTTGTGCACACAATTTCACCACCCTCTAAGCTTTTATAAGCTTATGCACGATAGATGCATGCAGGTAGCGTTAGGTTGCAGCAGCGTTGAGCTTGGAGCGTGCAGCTGTCCTCTAGAGCTTTGATTTCGATATATGTATTTCCCTTTCAGCATTGTATTCAAATGATTATATTAGTGGATATGTGATGATGATGTTGCCTTTATGAAATGGGTATATTTGTGGTTATGCTTCTTATGAGACAAAATATACGTTGGAAATTCCTTCTTATAGGATCCCAAGATCAGAACCTGGCGTATGTATGCTGGGAGTCGAGAATGGATACTATGGAGGCTGTCGGCATCTAGTTCGGTAATTGGGATTCCTGTGAATCCAATTTTTGGGTTTTGGGTGTGACAGAAGTTAGTATCAGAGCATAACTTGGGAATACCTGAAGATAACATCACGTATCTACTTATAGCTACCCTTTCACTCTATGATTGTTGAGAACTTAGAATTGTTAGATCCCCGAGTTCGAATAACTTAGAGATTTTCTAATATAGCTCCCTATCGTTGAGATTGTGAGGCTGCATAGTATTTTAGTCCCGATCATTTCTGACCAGGATCCAAGGTTCACTTGGATCATCGTAGTGTTGATGAGGCGTTTTGGGAGCAGGAGGCTGAGATTCGCAGGCGTTGTCCCCATCTCTTAAGTGTTTGATTATGTTGGCATGTTATGTTCGGATAGGATTTCCCTCCCTTGGTTGAGCTCTGTAATAGTGATGTCGTGTTTTAAATTTTGAGGATATAATTCTTATTAGGTGGGGAGAGCCATAAGACCCGTATTCTATTTCGTACTGTTCTATCAACTCTCACGATCCTTCCCGTCAAATTTCGGCAACCTGCAACCTATAATCAACGTTTGTGCATGACCTTAAGTCATATCCCGTAGATTTGAGTCGACTTAATCTGAGACTTGTACCATTGCGACCACACCGTCGCTGCAATTCCAATGCTGTGTCTTACATACTGATCCGATACCCTAGCGACGAGATGTGGACCCGCGTTAAGTTCTAGAAAAATGTCGCGCATTTGCAATCCTAAGAGAATCTCTACGACATGTCAAATCAATCCCATCAATCACCTCACATGTCAAGTACAAAACTCCATCTCTAAGCAACCCCAAAGTCAAAGCAACCCATTCCTCACATGTCAAAGCACACATCACCCATCACTCACCTTTTCAACCATCACACCTATCACTCACTCACCCATCCCTTTCTCTCTTTACATCCCATCCTTTCTCTCTCATTTTCTCCATTTTTCAAGTAAACTCTAAGCAACCTAACGTCTAAAAATTTTTCATGGGAGAGGAGAAGCTAGTGTGGCCCACCTTCCTATCATCCAATCCAACCCTCCAAAGACCATCTCAACCATCGGAATTGTTTCCTTAAAGCTCTATAGCCTATAGGCGAAAAGAGGAAGAAGAGATCTAAGGTGGGTATTTTTTTCTAAATTTTGATTGTATTATTTTGATGATTTGAGGGCACACTTGTGGTGGGACCCATCTTGATGTATCCATTGTATCATGAAGGAGCTCATAGTGGCGGAGCTCCTCCATCATCTCCATTTTTCTCTCTCTCTCTCTCCCTCCCTCCCTCCCTCTCTCTTTCTTTTTCTATTGTGTATGATGATGTAGCTGCGTGGCCTACTTGGATGGACCCCACCTTGGTGTATGTCTTATCCATACCATCCATGCATTTGGTGGCCCCCCTAGCAAGGCCCACCTTGTACATGTATTATGCTCAGGCCGTCCAACGTCTAGGGATGCTGGACGTGTATTGAAAACAAAATATAAGCTTGATTTCAAGCTAATTGGGTGGGTCACTCATGTAGGCCCCACCTTGATGTATAAGTTAAATCCACGCCATCCATTCTTTTCCCAAGCTCATTTTAGGCATTGATCTGAAAAATAAATTCAATCTGATCATCTGGAGGGCCATAGCATAAAAGACAGTATTTTCTATCGTTGAAATCTACCCTGCTGTTTTTGTATGCTAAAATATACCAAATATTGGACTTGATAGGTCAGTTTTGAGCCCTGGAATCCAACGGCTGGGTCGAATTCTACTGATGTAGGCCCTACCTATGAAAAACCTTGAAAATATATATTTTTTAAAAAAATAATAATATCTAAGCAATAGCAGCAGACGCTGCTGCTGCAGACAAGAAAGGACGCCCAGCAATGTCCTAGGCACTGGAAGCAGGGGTCCCATGTGTGGGCCCCATCGTGATGTGCATTGAACATCCACACTGTGCATGTGGTAGGCCCCTTAGGGTAGTGGGTCCCATCCAAAAAATTAGCCTTATCTAGAACTTAGGTGGCCCACACATCAGGAAACAGTGTGATTGAACGTCAGCCATTGAAACCCTCTTTGGGTATCACAGAAGTTTTGGGTCAATATGAAATTTGTTTTTCTATTTCATCCACGTATGCGTGGCCTTATCAACAGATTAGATGGAAAATAAACGTTATGGTGGGCCCCTCGTGGGACCCACAATGATGTGTGCATTTTATTCACACTGTCCACCATATTGGACGGTGGAACCCCCTTAGATACACGTTTTATCCCTGCCGTCCAAGTGTCCTGGACGGTGGGCCTGCTAATGTAATGATGTCAGCAGAGTTTTGTGGGTTTCATCCATACCATCCATTCATGGACTCCCACCAACAGCACTGCTACTATACTAACGTTAGCATACGCCTGTGGGTCTAATCATGTATGTGTTTTATGTTCACTGTCGACACCTGCATGGTGGGACCCACCCTTGATGCATGTGTTGCATCCAAGCCGTCCAACCATTTGGCGAGCTTGTCTTAACAGGCTTGAGACTAAAAATAAGTAAGATCTAAAGTTCAAGAGGACCCCACCATTTATAGTAGTGGACAATAATGTCCACAGTTTAAAATTTCTAAGGGCCATAGCGGTTTCCTATTAAGCTGATATTTGCTTCCACTTCATCTATCACTAATTTAATTTATGAACAGGTTGGATGGGAAACATATGTTATGGTGGGCCTTAGGAACTTTCATGGTGGAAGTCATTATCACCACGTATACTTGGTTGTGGTCCATTTGATGTACATATGGGGCCCAATTGGTGTGGCCCATTTGATGTTTATTAGGCCCATGTGCAGGGCCCACCTATTGTGTATTTATAGCCCATAGTGGGGCCCATTATAATGTAATTCTGGCCCATATGCCATGGCCCATTTTAATATATTTTTGGCCCATACGATTAGGTCCATTGTGATGTACTGAGGCCTATGGGTCATGGCCCATTGAGATGTATTAATAGCCATGTGCAGGGCCTACCTGTTATGTATTCAGAGCCCATGGGTTAAGGCCCATTGTGATGTATTAAGACTCGTGGATTGAGGCCCATTGTGATGTATTTTCAACCCATTTGGTAAGGCGCATTGTGATGTGTTTCTGGCTTATATGTTGTAGCCCGTTGTGATATATTTGAGGCCCAGGTGCGAGGCCCACCTGTTGTGTATTTGAGGCCTGATGAGATGTATGTTGACCCATATGACGAGGCCTATATGACATAAATGAGGCCCATCGTGGTTGTACGTGAGGCCATAGGCCCATTATATGTTTGGCCCTATGTAGGCCACTCCTTGGGAGCAATGTTGGTTAGATGTCCACATTGATAGGCAATGATGGTTGGATGTCCACATTGTGACCTTCCATTAAGCCTTGTTAGGCTCATTCTTATAATTCCCTTAATGGGTTAACCCAAATAAGTGGACCCCAGTCGTCGTACATGGATGACTCCATGTTATCGGATTTGATATAACCACGGCTAACGCCGATTATTGACTCTGATTGTCGAGGCTAATTATCGAGGCTGATTTTAATTTATCGAGGCCGATTCCAATTGTCAAGTCTAATTATCGAGGCCCATTGTATATGCCGATTTTGATTATCGAGGACGATTATCGAGGCTGATTTTAATTTTTTGAGGTTGATTGTACAGGTCGATTCTGATTGTTGAGGCCTAGTATCGAGGCCAATTCCAATTGTCGAGGCCAATTTTAATTTATCGATGCTTATTCCGATTATCGAGGCCAAGTATCGTGGCCAATTCTGATTTATCGAAGCCGATTCCAATTGTAGAGGCCGATTATCGTGGACGATTCTAATTTGTCTAGGCCAATTGTATAGGTCGATTCCGAGTGTCAAGGCCAATTATCGAGGATGATTTCGATTTGTTGAGGCCGACTATATAGGCCAATTCTGATTGTCAAGGCCGATTCCGATTTGTCGAGGTCAATTGTATAGGCCGGTTCCTATTGTCTAGGCCAAGTATTAAGGCCGATTCTGTATGTCGATTCCGATTGTCAAGACTGATTGTTAAGACCTATATGATGTATATGCGACCCGTAGTTGAGACCCCATTGTGATGTATTTGAGGCTCATGGACAAGGTCCATTGTGATGTATTCGTGGCCCATGGGCAAGGCCTATTGTGATATGAATTAGGCCCATGATGCATGGCCCATTTGATGTATTCGAGACTTATGTGTAGGGCCCACATGTCATATATTTGAGGCCCATAAGCAGGGCCCACCTGTTGTGTATATGTGGCCCTTGAGTAAGGCCCATTGTGTGGTATATTATGCTTTTGTGTGAGGCCATGGGCCCATTATATGTTTGGCTCTATGTGAGCCATTCCTTAGGGGTAATGTTGGTTAAATGTTCACATTGTCGAAGCTAATTGCTGATACCGATTATGAGTATATGACAGCATAGCATCATGATACATATCCATACGCATCATCTGCATGTTTGTAATGAGATATGATTGACCGTTGCATATGCCATAGTGTCGGTTGTTTGTGGGACTCCCTAATAGGTAGAGTTGCCCCACATCAGCGTGTAATATGCGCAGGTTTGATGCATGACTAGATTGTATGATTCATGCATCTTGCATTGTGATTACTGTACGCCTTAGCAACATCAGGGTTGTAGCCTCCACAGGCATATCATGGATGGCCATATGGGACACTAGAAATCTATTCTACACAGGGTGATATAGATATCCTTGGGTAAAAGTCCCAAAACCCTCTTGGTTCCAGAGGTTGCTACAACGTCTAGACCGAGTGGATACATGAGCGCATAAGGGCCATATACCGTTAGGTAGCGTCTCTCACTATGTCGTGGTCAGTTGGAAGAGGGTATGGGCTTATCTGCCCGAGAGGAGGGGACAATGTTAGGCTGAGTCTGACCATCTCGAGGAATGGGTCTGCTATCGGTGAGCCGGGTCCGACATTGGCAGGCAAATACTGAGGTCTCTTTCACTCACCTTGTTTCGCGCGATGGAGTGGCAATCTGGTTTGAAGTGTAAAAGACCTCGGTGATTCCCCAGAGAGTAACCATACTGATATATGGACTTATTGAGCAGGAATTGCATATTCATTCATTCACTATCCATTAGGCCTAGTGGTGCATAACTATTTATTACGTGTACCTTCGCATGGCCAAGATTTTGGTTGGGCGCGCGACTAACCTGAAATCATGAATTTACCACATTAAGTCTGACTATCCAAATTTAGGTATGGGACTGGTTTGGATAGAAGTCCCTTGTGGTGGACCTCGTAGCCTGCGATACTACGTACTATCATCCCGACTTCATATTCCTGCAAGGTCATTTCATTCACACCGCATATTACATTGCATCCACAGTACTTAGCATTTTGGGTTACTATGCTTTTGCACTTATATGGCCTAGATGAGGTTAATGGTATTCGTAGCTCGTTAGGATTTGCATATTGCATTGCATCCTTAGCATCTATTATTGTCTTATTATGTTTTGCATCGCATAGCCTTGGTACGGTCGATAGCACTCATGGACTTACCAGTATATTTCTACTTACTCTGATATTATATGATTCATGATCTTGTCAGTATTTCTTCTTATTCCGATGATGTATGATTTATGGGCTTTATGGTATACTTGGTACTTATCTTGTGCACACACTTTCACCACCCTCTAAGCTTTTGTAAGCTTATGCATGATAGATGCGTGCAGGTAGCATTAGTTGCAGCAACGTTGAGCTTGGAGCGTGCAGCTGTTCTCTGGAGCTTTGATTTCGATATATGTATTTCCCTTTCAGCATTGTATTCAAATGATTATATTAGTGGATATATGATGATGATGTTGCCATTATGAATTGGGTATACCTGTGGTTATGTTTCTTATGAGACAAATATATGTTGGAAAATCCTCGTTGTAGGATCCTAGGATCGAAACCTGGCGTATGTATGCTGGGAGCCAAGAATGGGTACTGCGGAGGCTGTCGGCACTGGTTTTGGCAATCGGAATTCCTGTGAATCCTATTTTTGGGTTTGGGACATGACACCCTTTGATCATTCCTTTGTAGGATTAGGTCTAAGGTGTTTCTCACCTTTGTAAGTCCTCAAGGATGCCTCCGGCTGGAGTGTATGTGGTCGGTGCGTTGTGTGGACCCTTGCTCTATACAGAGCATAAACATCTGGTTAAAGGTGAACCAGTCAAAACCTTAGGTTTGAGGTGAACCGTGTGAAACCTCTGTTAGTGTAAGACCCGTATCCTATGTCGTACCATTCCATTGGCTTCCGCGGTCCTTTCGATCAATTTTTGACAATTCTCGACCCATATCCAACGTTTGCACGCGATCCTAAGCTAGATCCCATATTCTGAAGTCGGCTCGAACCAGAACTTATATCATAGCGACCGCACCGTCGCAGCGGTTCCAACGTCGTGACTCGCACACAAAACCGATACCTAAGCTAGAAGATGTGGGCCTGCATTCATTCTAAAGAAACACCACGCTTTACAAATTTCAAGGAAATCTCTACGATATGTCCCATCAATCAATCAATCACTCATGTTAAGTACAAGCCATACCCCTAAGTACATCAACCCATCCCTCCTTTCCCATAAGTCAACTCTCTCTCTCCCCTCACCATTCCCCTTTAAAAAATTTCAACTACAACCATACCTCTTTTACAAAAAATCAAACTAAACCATACCTTCCTTACATCATCCCATCCCTTTTATTATTTTTCCTCTCTCATTCTATCTCTTCACTCCCAACAACAACAAAACATCAAACGTCTAAGCCTTCCCAAGCATTCTCCCAAGACAAGTGTGGCCCACCCTCTCATCTCTCATCCACACCATCAAAATTTCATCATCCACCATTAAACGTTAAGCATAGGAGCTAAGGAGGCTAAGGGACCAAGAAGGAGGCTAGTAAGGTGGGTGAACCATTGTTTATTTCAACTTTAAGGGTCCACTTGTTGTGGGACCCACTTGATGTATGTGTTGTATCAATGGAGGGCCCATAGTGGCAGGGTCCCTCCTCTCTCTCTCTCTCTGAATGGTGATGATGATGAAGGGGTGAGTGTGTTCCACCATGAATCATATACTTCATGTGAGACCCATCGGACGAATGTGTTGGATCTACACCATCCAGCCCATTAGCGGGCCCAGATGGAAAGAAAACATAAATATCAGGTGGTCCAAACAGGTGGGCCATGTGCATGTGGGACCCACCATGATGTCCCTATTTATCCATGCCATCTAGTGTCTCTGGATGCTGGACGTGATAGGGGCGGCTAACATGGAGTGCGTGTACTAACATGGGAGTGTACTAACGAGCTAACCAAAAAAAGGGGGAAGGAAATGGTAGGCCACTCATGCAAGCCCCACCTTGATGCATGTACTTAATCCAAGCCGTCCATCCTCTTCCTCTAATCATTGTAGACATTGAGCTAAAAAATAAAGTTAATCCGAGTGTCTTGTGGGTCGTATCTTGGAAAATGGTGGCCTTTACCGTTAAAAATCCACCTGATGATCCTATACACCAAAATACCTCAGATATTAGACTCTTTTAGTTTATCTTGAGTCGTAGGAGCAAGTGGATGGAGTGAATTTTGTTGATGCGGGCCCCACTAGTGAAAATCATTAGAAAAACTCTATAAAAAAAAAAAGAAAAAAAAAAAGAAAGAAAGGCAGCGCTGACGCTGCTGCTGCAAAATGCACGCAGGCAGCACCTATGCCTGATGGATGGACGGACTAGGCAGGGACCCACTTTCCCAGCCATGGGCCCCACCATGATGTGTTTCGATCGTCAACATCATGCATTTGTTGGGTCCCCTTTAACAAGTGGGCCACCCCAAAAATCAGCCATATTTGGAACTCAAGTGGCCCACATCACAGGGAACCGTTGGATTGAATGTCTGTCATTGAAACCCTTTTGGGTCAGAAGTTTTGGACCATATGAAATTTATTTTTCTTCTTCATACAGCTCCACGTGACCTTATGAATGGTTTGGAGGGAAAATAAACATCACCATGGGCCCCAGGTCCACGTGACCTTATGAACAGTTTGGGTGGCAATTAAACATTTCGGTGGGCCCCAGGCCCACCCAGGTCCACATGACCTTATCAACTGGTTAGGTGGAAAACAAACATTGTGGTGGCCCCAGGAACGTGTGGCCTTATCAATAGAATGGGTGGAAAATAAACATTTCGGTGGGCCACCATGTCTATGTGATCTTATCCACAGTTTGGGTGGAAAATAGACATTGTGGTGGGCCCCACATGGGACCCACTAATATATGTATTGTACCCACACCTCTCATCAATGGGGACTCCCACAATGAGGTATGTGATTTATCTATGTCGTCCATCCCCATGGGACCTACCATGATGTATGTGTTGCATCCCAACCGTCCAACCATTTTGAAAGCTCGTCTCACGGCTTGAGACTAAAAATGAGACAGATATAGGATCAAATGGACCACCCAGTACAAAGCGCAGTGGGGATTGAGCTTCTACCATTAAAATACTTTTGTTGTCACAAAAGTTTGGATTGTTAGGAAATTATTTTTTTCCTTAATCCAAGTTTGTGTGGCCCCATGACCAGATTGGATAGAAAATAAATGCTATGGTGGGACTTAAGAATTTTAATAGTGGAAATCATCGTCACCACTGTTATTTAGAGTGTGGTCCAGTTAATATTTTGATATGATTCATGTATATATATGAGGCCCATGTGATTAGGCCAATCTTGATGTATTTATGGCCCGATGTTGAGGCCCACTTTGATGTATATGAGGCCCATTTGATGTATTGGAGGCCTATGGGTTGAGGCCCAATAGGACGTATATAAGGCCCATTGTGATGCATGCAAGGTCCATGGGTTATGGCCCATTGCAATGTACATAAGGCCCATTGGTGTGGCCCATTAATACAGTCCACTTGATGAATATAAGGCCAATGTGATACAGCCTATTTGATGTACTTAAGGCCCAGTGGGATGACTTTAGGTCCATTGCAATGTGTGATTTCTCCGTGGTATATATAATGATGTTTATAACAGGACGTGCCTTGGGAATAATGATGGTAAGATACCCACATTGTAAGGATGATGTTGGTTAAATGTTCGCATTGGCCATACTTATATTGTGTAGGCCATCTAAGCCCATCTTCCTTATGAATAGAGCCCATTGTCATATAACATGTTTAGTATAGATTTGTGATTCATGATCATACACATCATATGTATGTCTGATATGAGGAGTGACTGATCATAACATATGCCTCCGGGCAGATTATTTATGGGCCCCCTAATAGGCAGAGTTGCCCTACATGTGCGGGCGGTGTTTCGACAAGGAAACAAATGCATTTCATTTGGGAGAATTATTCAATGATAACAAAGAATGAATGAGAGAACATTCATCACATTTATCTGAGTTCATTTACATCCTCTGATTCCTTTGATTCTGAAAATAAAGTACAATTAATACAATGTACTGAATGAAAGAGAAGATAGCTCGATGAAAATTTTAGCAGCATAACAGCGCTATTTTGGTCATCTCCTAGATACTTAGGAGGAATAAACGAATCTGATCAACCAGTCTTCCAATGAGATAGAAATTTCGTCAGCATTCCAGCGCTATTTCGGTCATCTCCTAGGTACTTAGGAGGAATTACTGATTTGATCAGCCAGTCTTCAATGAGATAGAACATCCTTCCGGTCATTCTTCCTTAAAATATGAAGCAGCCCGTTGAAGTATAGCCAGGCCCTGAAATAATCGAGCCGATCATGCTAAACAGGCCTGAAAAGTCTCCCAGAATGTAAGATCAGGGGGTTGCCACTGTCCGTTCGGACCGAAAATTTATGTGCAGCCTTAGAACCACAAATTAGTCATACACGTCAAGTTTCAGCTCCTGAATCCTTGTAGAAATGGCTGAACAGATAAATCAGCCCCTGAAATCAAGAGAGAGGGTGAGGGAGCACAAGAGATCGAGAGAGGGCTGAGTGCGAGAGAGAGAGAGAGAGAGAGAGAGAGAGAGAGAGAGAGAGAGAGAGAGAGGGTGAGTCACGGGCGGGCAAGAGAGAGAGAGAGGAAATTGCTTTTGTGAAATAGGGTGCGTGAGGGAACTTCTTTTGTGAAATGGGGTGCACGGGAGCGGTGTGCAGATGGGATTTTAGGGGTGATTTATTTTAGAAATTGTGGGGCCCACCATTGTGTATGTTAATTATCCATTCTGTCGATTCATTTTAATGGCTCATTTTTAGGGTTTATCCAAAAACTAAGTCAGATCTAAGATTTAGGTGGACCACACCACATATTATTGATATAATTTTTTTTTCATTCTTTCTCATGGTGTGGTCCACTTAGACTTTTGATCTTTCTAATTATTGGGCTCATGCACTGAAATAATATTTCAAAATTGATGGACCGAATAGATAAAATAAATATATTGCAATGGGCTCCATGGAGCCCCTTAAGCATCGCCAGTCTCTAATAAGGTCCTATGGTGAGATATGTTTTAGCTAAAGATTAAGTATGTTTTAGCTACGGATTAAATTCGTAGCTATAACTACATATTAAAGCCGTAACCATAGACCTCTATAGTCCATAGCCTTTGCTCATTTTTTTGATAGTGAATGCAAGATGCATGAGTCATGTAGTTCAATCATGTACCAATCCTGCGCATACCATGCGCTCATGTAGGATAACTCCACCTATTAGGGAGTCCCATAAACCATCTGTACTATGACATATGCAATGGTCAATCACATTTCACAATAAACATGTAGATGATGTGTATGGGCATGTACCTTGATGCTATGCTGTCACATACTCATAATCGGGTATTAATAATCGACATCAACAATCGGCCTCGACAATGTGGATATTTAACCAACATTGCATATAAGGAATGGCCACATAGAGCTTAACATATAGTGGACCCATGGCCTCACATGAGGGCCTAATATACAACACCATGGGCCTCACTCAAGAGCTTAATACACATCACGATGGGCCTCTTACATGGGCTTAATATACCTCACAATGGGCTCCATCGCCTAGCCCTCAAATGCACCACAATGGGCCTCATCACATAGGCCTTATATACATCACATTGGGCATTAAATATAAGCTGAATACACATCACAATGGGCCTCAAATACAGGCCGCATAATACATCACATTAGGCCTCGACACTCGGCTAGATAATCAGAATCGGCAATCAACAATCAGAATCGGCCTCAACAATCCGAATCAACCTCGACATAATAAAGGGCCTAAGGGAAGGTCACAATGTGGACATTTAACCATCATTGCACATCAATGTGGACATTAAACCATCATTGCTCCCAAGGTATGGCCCGTCATAATCATCATTACATACATTATAAAGTAATCACTCATCACAATGGACCTCATATATATTGAGTCGGCCATATCAGATGGGCTGCACCCATGTGCCTCATATACATCAAGTGGACCGTGTCCCTTGGCTGCACCAATCGACTTCATATACATCGATTGGGCTGCATCAATGGGCCGCACTAATGGGCCTAATACATATCATAATAGGCCTTGCCCATATGCCTTAGATTCAAGCAGATGGGCCCCATCATATGGGCCTTAAATATAAGGCAGGTGGGCCCTATCACATAGGCCTCAGGTATACATTACAGGTGGGCCTCAAATATACATCATAGGTGGGCCTCAAATGGGTTGGAAATATATCACAATGGGCCTTACGAAATGGGCCAAAAATACATTACAATGGACCTCATCATATGGGCAGAAAATATATCATAATGGGCCTCATCAGATGGGTCACAAATACATCACAATGGTCCTCTTATAAGGGCTTAATACACATCACATTGGGCCTCACCCATAGGTTCGAATACATCATAATGGGCCACATTCCATGGGCCTCGAATACATCATAATGGGCCACATCACGTGGCCTAAGGAGCAGCCCGTGATCCAAAAAATGGATAAACAGCATACAAATAACACACATAACATGGTGGGCCCAATGGGACAGCCCACACACTTCCAAAATGGATGGACAATGCGCATACAACATATATAACATGGTGGGCCTCTTGAGTTGACCCTACGGTGGACGTTCAATCACCACTACTTATAGTATGGTCCACTTCGGATTCGAGCCTCCCTCTAAAATGGGGCTCACGGCCTTACATTAACTAGAAAAGGTTTGGCAACGTGAATATCCAACACATACACTATGGTGGGCCTCACAATACATTCCATGGTGGGACACCCCAAGTGTTGCTGGTGGGCATCCACCTGATGTCTAGATTCGCTTCATTTATGTGGGGCCTATGGCCCTATAAGTTCTCTCTCTCTCTCTCTCTCTCTCTCTCTCTCTCTCTCTCTCTCTCTCTCTCTCTCTCTCTCTCTCTCTATATATATATATATATATATATATATATATGTGTGTGTGTGTGTGTGTGTGTGTTTGTGTGTGTGTGTGTGTGTGTGCGTGTGGATGAATGGTGTGTAAGCAACACACCTATCATGGTGGGCCTGGGACTTAAAAATCAAGTCAATCTGTGGTTTATGTGGGGGCCACACCGTGTACAATAGTTGAGGGTTTACTCTTCATTAAAATATTCACAATCATTTGTGGGGACCACTAAGATGTGGTTCACAAATCTAGCCCATCCATCATGTGTGTCGCACTTGATCAAGTGGTCAGACCATGTTCCAGGTGCATCTAAATTTCAGATGGACCCCAGCAAGTGCTTTTATATGATTTTGCATGTCTTCACATGATTTTAGATGGTGTAAGTCACCTGAGTCCCATGTACGGTTGATTTTTGGGTTATCCCAATACCTATAGGGTACCCATCAAATACACGGTATAGATGTCTGCCATACATTACGGTGGGACCTGTGGTGGGGTGCACGGTCCCTGCTCTGATTTAAAGCAGCAAGACGCTGTTTGTTGCAGCGTCCTCTGGACGCGGGCAGTAGCAACGTCTGCACATATTTAAAAAAAAAAAAAAAAATTGTATGTTAGGATTTTCATAAATAGAGCCCACATCAGGAGGATCCACCTCACCAGTTGGGTTCTTGGGCTCATGACAGGCCTAACGAGCCCAATATTCAATATGTTTTGATGTGTAGAAATATTACCATGGGCCCCAACAGATTTTAATGGAAAATATCACTGTCTCCTATGATGTGGCTCACCAGAGATTCTGATTGGCTTCTCTTTATTGTTTAATGGCTAAAATGAGCTGGAAAATGGGATGAACGGTGTGGATCGAATACATACATCAAGGTGGGGTCTATGTGAGTAGCCCACTAAAATTTTTGGATCAAGATGATACTTCTGTTTTTTTTTTTAATTTTTATTTAACGACCAGGCCTGTGGCCCCTACTGACGGTGCAGATACAAGACATGCATCACGTGTGGATCCCACCATCCCATCTGTTGGGCGATGTGGACACCACACGTGTCGGGTTGGGCCCCACCATCCTGGCCCCTGGACGGTTTGGATCTAATGCATATATCATGGTGGGTCCACACGTGTGGCCCACCTCAGCTTTGAATATGATGATATTTGTATTTTCCTTTCATCCATGGTTGTTGTACGGTGCCAGCAGCGCTGGACTGTCCAGCCACTTGCTGGACATTGGCAAAGTGGGCCCCATGGGTGGTCAGCATGGATAGAATACATATTTCGTGGTGGGGTGCATCAGGGTGGGCCACACACAAGGAAAAAGAGAGAGAGAGAGAGAGAGAGAGAGAGAGAGAGACGATACATTACCATGCATTCTTGCAATCAAGGTGGGCCATTGTCCACACCTAGATACCAAGATGGGATCCTCGCCATTGATTGGTGGATCCCACTTGCCCTAAACAAGAAAATGAAAGGTTCTACCTAAAGAACTCCCACCTTTTACTTCTTCTTAGGCTCCTCCTCATCATAGCTCCAATGGGACATGATTCAACGGTCAAGATCAGTTTTGAAGGGTGGGGATGGGAGATAGGAAGGTGGCCCACACCTAGCTCTCTCATGGAGCATTGGACGTGGGTTACTTGGGAGGAAAATGAGAGAGAGAGATGAGAGAGAGAGGCATAAGAGAGAGAGAGAGATGGGTGAGTGATGGGTGAGGGATGGGTGAAAGGTGATGGGTGAATGTACTTGTGTAAAGGAGAGATAGTTGACTTTAGGGGGGTTGTTGTACTTGGGGTTGGAATGGTTGTACGTGACATTTGATATGACGTGTCGTAGAGATTCCCTCAGTTTTGCAACACGCGGCATTTTCCTCGAACTAAATGTGGGCCCACATCTCCTGGCCTGGGTATCGCCTCGGCGTGTAATATGTGGCATTGGAACCGTGGCGATGGCGCGGTCACTAGGGTATAAGTTTCGAGTTGAGCTGACTCTAGAATAAGGGATATGACGTCGGGTCATGTGCAACTGTCGTTTACAGATTGCAAGTTATCAAAATTTGACCTAGGGGACTGCGGAAGCCCACGGAATAGTACGGGCTAGGATGCGGGCCTCACATTCAAGGTAAAAACATAAGTATGGAATTATAACTATTCTACATTCCTAAAGATCAGCTCAAGATCGACACATTTTCTCAAAGAAATTGTCATCCATATTCAAGAAAAATTCGTGTCAAAGTTCACGACATGGAGACTCAGATATTTGCTAAAACACAAGTGATATAACCCTAGAAAGACCTTACGAATAGGTGCTTTCAAAAATTCATTATATTGGATTTTTACAAGTGTTTTTATTCTGGAATTCAGCCAACCTATCTTCTGGTTCGGCTAGCTAACTTCCTTGGCCAACCCAACTTCAAGCTCGAGCAAAATAATAAATTTTATTGTAAATTCAACTAGCTTAAGTTCTGGTTCGTCTAGTCTATGCTTGAAATTGAGCTAGCTTGAGAAAGTTCATGTGAAATTCCAGCAACACAAATCTTTGAATTTTATGGGATTTTGACCACCCAAGTTGCAAATTCGGCTAGTCGAATTATGATATTTGTCCAGCCAAATTTGACCTCTGGCCAATCGAATTTGGGATAAATCTTATCTTGTGCAATCCGAGAGCCGTTGGACTGAATCCTGTGGACTCCAGCTAGCCGAAGCCAATCTTAGGCTAGCCGAAGTTTCAACCTCTTTACCTATAAATTGAACCTTTCTCTCATTTCAAATTATAACAAAAATTAATATAATCCTTTTACAAGAGCGAAGCTCAAGTCCTCGACAAACCTATCAGTGTGGTATTTATAAAATTTATTTTATAGCTTATTCAATTCCTTTATCTCTAGATCGTTTTAATCGTATTCTAAGAGGGTACTCTTCTTTGAGATCTAAGAGAATTTAATCAAGTAGCATTTCAGTTTTCCATTTTTAAAATCTATAGAACCTTAGACTCTTTCTATTTAATTGCACACTGTGACATTTACGTTCAAGAAAGAAGCCCTTCTGCTACGAGCTTCCGCATGCCATGTCGTCTACATTTGAAGATAAGTACATTTACTATTTTATTATTAAGGTTTTTCTGAGATAGCCTGTGAAAATCTCAATGAGGTTTTGTCTGAGATAGTTTGTGAAAATCTTAGAGGGGTTTCTATTTGTGATAGCCTATGAAAATCACAAAAAGGATTTTTATTTGTGATTGCCTATGAAAATCACAAAAGGGGTTTTTATTGTGATATCCCATGAAAATCACAAATAAGTTTTTATTGTGATAGCTCGTGAAAATTACAAGGAACTATATCAGGTTGTTAAGGTGACCATTTGAAAATATTATTATAGTGAAAGCTAAAATTACAAGGGTAGTAATTTTGGGAGTGGAGGTTGTTTTAAGCACCGAACCACTATAACTCCTTACGCCATGTGGTGAATCCTTTATTCTTTTTGGTGATTGAATGTTATTTATTATTTCATTCTTATGGTGAATGTTGTAATCTTTTTATATTCTCTTGCTAGTTTGAAAGATTGATTTTAAAGACATTCGCAAAATAAGGTTGTTCTACGAATTGTTTGGAATCAAGGTTTCAATACTCAAGTGATTGAAATTTTTGTAATTTTTACATATTCTGTATTTATTTCAATTATTTAGCGTTGTCCTATTCATCCACCCTCTAGGACATTACTAGCTCTCCATTTCAACATATTAATGAATCAATTTTGCATTTGAATGCGTGAAAATAATGCAATTGAGAGGAGATAAATGCAATATTTAGGCTTGATTAACTGTGACTCTCATTACTAACAGGATGAGGAAAAAGTCAATCGATGAGGATTCTTAAGTAGAAGGGTTAGTTGCAAAAGGGGGTTAGGGATGTGAGAGATTCGTAGAGCGATCTCAGTCTGACAGAAAGAAAAAGTCTAGATCGAAATCAAAGGCTAAGGACAGATGCTTCTATTGTGGCATGAAGAGGTGCCTCATGAGAGTTTGTTAGAAATAGAATGATGACTTAGAAAACAAGAATAAAAATAATATGGGCGAATTAGTGTAACGGAAGATAGCTCAGAAGATCTCTTGATCTCCTCATGTACAAGTCATCTTTCAAATACTTGGATACTTGATTTAAGATGTTCATATCATATGTGCCTAGATAAAACTTGATTTGATTCCTACAAGTCCTATGATTATGGTAGTGTTCTGATGGGGAATGATGTAACATGTAAGGCCATCGAAATAACGACCATCAAGGTAAGGATGTTTGATGTAGTTTTATGGACTATAGGCAATGTCAGGCATGTCTCGGATCTGAAGAAGAATTTGATTTCCTTAGGCGTTTTAGATATAAACAGGTATACATTCACCATATCTCGTGGTGTAATCAAGGTTACCAGAGGTACAATGGTCTTGATGAAGGGATATAAGATGAAAAATCTATGCAAGTTGGTTGGGAGCATGGTTATAGGTGAAGCTGCTACCACTTGACACGCGAAATCTAGCACATATGATATTAATCTGTGGCACATGCGGCTAGGGCTTATGAGTGAGAGGGGCATGATAGAAATTCATAAACAAAAACTGTTGAAAGGAGTTTAGGCATGCAAGATAAATTTTTGTAAGCATTGCATCTATGGGAAGCAATGAAGGGTAATGTTCAAGACTACCACACATATTAGTAACGAGGTGCTCAATTATAGAAGCCAGTGAAAATATTGTCTACGGGAGAAGCACGATACTTCGTGAGCTTCATAGATGATTACTCGAGGAAGGTTTGAGTCTACTTCTTAGGGCACAAGTCTAAAGTGTTCGCCAAGTTCAAGGAATGGAAGGCGAAAGTAGAGAAGAAAACTGTGAGATAGGTTAAGTGTCTCAGGTTAGATAACGATATAGACATAGAGATTTGAAATTCATAAAATTCCGTAAGGAATGGGGCATCACAAGGCATTTCTCAACTCCAGGGACCATGTAGTAGAATGAGGTGGCAGAGAGGATGAACAAAACTTTATTAGAGAGGGTAAAAAATATGCGGTTGTATGTAGGCTGCTTAAAAACTTATAGGTAGAAGTGGTTCACATGGCTTGATTTATAGTGAATTGGTCACCAAATATGGCGCTTGACTATAAGATTGTAAGGAAAGTCTAGATAGGTAAGGACATTGATTACTCAGGATTGAGGATCTTCAAGTATTCAACATATGTCCATGTGTAGAGTGGACAAAGAAAAAAATAGATCCTAAATCTAAAAAGTGCATCTTTATTAATTATGAGAAACATGTTAAGGATTACAAGCTTTGGGATACAATTTCTTATAAGGTGGTCATTAATGGATATGTCATGTTCAATGAGGCATTGATGTTGAAGACCAATAAGAAAGTTGTGATGAAGTCAGAAACACATGGTAATGCACAGATATTGTCATGGGTATAGGATCTAATTTTTTGTGGTCCACTTGTTAATTTCATGGGTATAAGATTGTATGAATTAGCATAATCACATAATGAAGTACGGTGTATGAAAGTTTGCACCGCAGTAAAATACATAAATCCCATTCGAATGGAAGGTCAGGGAGAGAGAGAGAGAGAGAGAGAGAGAGAGAGAGAGAGAGAGAGAGAGAGAGAGAGAGCCTTGAACGTCCTAGCCCCATTAAGCTTAATCTAGACGGAAAGAAAAAAAAAAAGAAATAAAGAAGAAAAGAGAAACATCTCTGTCTTCCTTCACATCCACATGTGCACGTACATGGGTTCACTTTGCAGACAGCTCTCTCCTTGCACATGCCTTTACCCTACTCAGAGTATGAATGGAAGCTCTTTTCTTTTTCTTTCATCTGGGATAGATGGGTAAGAATCTCTTTAAATGGAGAATTGGCATCAACACTTTTTACATCGCAATTAATGGTTAACAAATCATGGTATGAGATTCTATTTTGCATAGAATTTTGATTGTATTCTACATGCATCCTAAATTAATAAAAATCTAACGTTTTTCAAAAGTTAAAATTAATTCCATTGCATTTCGAAAAACCCTAACACTTACTACTCAACTGAGCCCAACCATGACAATCACCTAGCATCGAAATCTAGTTAATATACCCATTAGATGGGCCACACCATTGGAATTGATGGACAACCCAATGTGAATGGGTTAACCTAATTTTAGAGAATAGTAATATTTGTGGTCCACTTGCTTTTTCATGATACGGGTTGAAAAAGCAGTGAAGACCGCTTTAGTTGAAGTAAGAATATGCCAATATGTCCTGGAGGGGGGTGAATAAGACTTTTTAAAGTTCTTATAGTTTATTATAAATCTTATTACACTAATCCTAACAATAGGCACTTATCAGGACTACTCAAAAGTAACTCTACTGGCTTCTAAGCCCTGTAAAGGATCCAATCACAAACTATTCAAGAAGTGAACAATATATAACTTAGTTTATGATGGATATGACTGTGTATGTGTGTGAGGTGTGATCTCAGATATACAGATATGAAAATATTAAAGTAAATCACATAAATAAAAGAAGAGCAATCTCAAACACAGTCATTTTTATAGTGGTTTGACTACTTGTCTACTCCACTCCCGGTAACCGCACTCAACCCTTGAGTGTACCTAAGGTTTTAAATCAGGTTCACCTTCAACTTTTACAACCTACACTAATGCTGACTGTTTATGCTCTCACAAGCAAGGGTCGACAGAACGCACCCACTTTTAGGCACACTGGACAAGGATCTTCCACAAGACCCTAACTGTCACACCTCAAACTCAAAAACTGGGCTCACAAAATTTCCAATTTTCGAATCCGGCACCGACAGCCTCCGTAGAATCCCATTCTCAGCTCTCGACACCCATTTACCAGGTTCTGATCCTGGGATGCTACAAGGAGAATTTCTAATCATCAATTTAATTTTTAATGAGCATAACCAAAAGCATAACCCACGAACAATAACCACAAGAACACCACCACAAAATTCACTATGAACAAAAGCTTTGAGTACAATGCGTCTGAACGGAAATACAAGATAATACAATAATAGAAACTCCTGAACCTTGAGTGCATGCTCCTACTGCGGCGAGCTTATGGCTGCATCCTGGCGTCACCTGCATGCATCAATTGTGCATAAGCTTATAAAAAGCTTAGAGGGTGGTGTAAGTGTGTGTGCAATATAAGCGTGCTCAAAATGCAAGGTCAGAGTAATGTGGAAACATGTTGAGGAGTACATGAATGCAATTAGCCGTACCAAGGCTATGCGGTGCAAGATATGAATGCTATCGGCTATGTCAAGACCATGCGATGCGAGATGCAACTTAAACATATCGATTCAAATCCACATATCAGTACAACTCATCAATATTAGTACAATTCTCATTCTGAATAATCATTGGGGTTTAACACACTTCAAATGGCACTTCCGCTCTCCCAGCCGCACAGTCCAAGTGAGGGTAAGAAACCTCACTATTCGCTTGGGCAATAGTCTGCCAATACCTATCCAACACATCGATAGCATACCCATTCATGAGCTGGTCAGACTCAGCTTAGTATTGCCCCTACCCTCGAGCGAGTAACGCCACACCCCTTTTCAAACGATCACGACACAGTGGGAGACGCGGCCTCCTGGTATTCGGCCCTCGTGCGCTCATATATCCACTCGGTCTTGACGTTGGAGTCATCCTCTGGTACCATCAGGTTTAGGGATTTTCACCCAGGGACATCTATGACACCCGATACTTAATAACAATATTTTCGGTATCCAATTTAGCTACCCACAATGTGTCTATGGAGGCTATGGCCCTGATGTCGGTAGGGCAAACAATAATCACAATCACACAAATGTAAGTGCATGATCACCATACTAAACAGGCAACAATCATGCACGTACCGCCTATTGAGGCATAAAAAATATTCCACGTCCGGGGTATTTCGGTAAATTCCATGTCCAGGGGTATTTTGGTAAAATTCAGTTCTAAGGGTAGCTTAGGTATTTTGGGTATTTTGGTAAAAATCTATCTTAAGAGGTATTTTGGTAAAAATCCAGCTCAAGAGGTATTTTGGGTATTTTGGTAAAATCCAGTTCAAAGGGTAGCTTAGGTATTTTGGGGCATTTTGGTAAAAATCCAGTTCCAGGGGTAGTTTAGGTATTTTGATAATATTCCATCTCTAAGGGGTAGTTTAGGTATTCTGGTAAAAAGGATTGAAAAGGATAGTTTGGTAAAAAGGGGTGCACATGTGTCATTTTAAGGGAGAAAGGTTATACACCACCATTTAAGAGGTAGCTTGGTGGTCACCATTGAAAGTGCACCTATTACGTGCCCTGGTTTGTCAATTACGTTGTAGGTTGAGTCAGTTGGATAACAGCGCCTAACAAGAAGATCAAGTCAAGCGTCCACCTCAACTGGATGTGTAGAAGCTCACCGAAAGGTAAATCATAGCCTCACATCCCATGACCCAAAACACCAGGTGATTAAACCCTTAAAAAGAACTAGAACATCTTAGGGTTTATGTGTAAGAAAATTTTTTATCAAAAAGATAATCTTCTAAGTTTTTCTTACACTGTCGATTATATCGATTCCCCTTTCGATATGATCGACCAGCTCTGTCGATGTCCTCGGCATCTTAATCGATACAATCGAGTGAGGACAGAATGCATCCAGCAATCAAAATAATCTTTTGGACGATTTATCGATATATCGACCTTCGAGTCGATATCATCGATATTCGAAAATTGATCGTATCTGAAGTGGATCGATCATATCGACAGACTACTTTACGGCGCCCCTATTTTTCTAAAGAAAACTAACATATTCTTCGATATATCGATGACTGTCCGATTCAATCTAAACTCAAATATCGATCATATCGGGAGTCAGTCGATCATATTGACTGTGGGGCGCATGTTCTCTCCAGCATGAATTTCAGGTTGCTTTTAATATTGATCGGGGTGTCTGTCGATAAATCGATATTCATATATCGATCATATCGAAACCAAGTCGATTGGATCGAGTCAGGACATAATTCGTCCAGCAAGCTTACATGTAAATCTATACGATTTATCGATCCCATCGAAAAGGTTACCGATATGATCGATATACAAATTCCGATGACATCGACTGTTTCCCCGATCATATCTGTGATCCTGAAATTCTTCAAGGCTTCTCTCTTATTTTTCACCTGTCGATAGATCGAACCATCACTCGATGGAATCGGAGTTCGAAATTCGATAACATCGATGTGTGTCTCGATCCCATCGACCAGTCGGCGGAAGGTTTTCAAAAGCGAAATGACAATTTAGTTTGTATCATCGAGAGGTCGGTCGATACAATCGAGAGTATATGCTCGATCATATCGACGACTGATCGATGATATCGAATTCTGTCATAAATATGACCGTTTATATCCGTTGGAACCTTTTGCCTATAAATAGAGAGAGTTATCTTCATTGCTGGTAGAGAAAGTAGAGAGTGCTTTAGAGTGTTTTAACCTTCCTATCATTTACCTAAGCTCTTTCTCTCAGGAAGTTCATCCTCCAATCCACCCTCATTATTGATATCTCCTAGAGTGGATTGGGGAATGAACTTTCGCATTCAAGGATCCTTCAGCTACTACCTTAATGACATATCATTAAGTTGGGATGCCTTGAATGCATAGATGATGCGAACCTCTCTATCTTCCTTATAGGAAAATCTTCAGAGAGTGGTATTTCATCATAGCCTTGACCCAACCTAAGCCTAGCATATATACATCTTTGTGTTGCGAATCAAAGGAGCTGAAGATTCTTCATCAACAAGAAGGAGATCTTCATCATTGCGGTGAAAGGGACTCATCAACTTATCTGTAAGTACTAAGAGTCCAGAGGACACTTGCAATCATTCCTTTTTAGGATTTGGTTTTAAGTATTGCTCACCATTTGAAGTCCTCGAAGAAGGCCTCCGATGGGAGTGTACGTGCGGGGTGCGTTGTGTGGACCCTTGCTCTATGGAGAGCATAAACATCTGGTTAGGAGTACGCCAGCAAAACTCAAGGGTTAGATATGAACCGAGTAGAAACCTTAGGATGCGTTGTGTGGACCCTTGTCCTGTATGGGCATAAACATTTGGTTAGGAGTAAGCCAGCAAAACTCCAGGGTTTGAGGTGAACCGAGTAGAAACCTCTGTAAAGGTTGAAGGTGAACCTGATTTAAAACCTTAGGTTTGAGGTGAACCATGGGAAACCTCCTTAGTGAAATCTGGTCACTCAAGGGTTGAGTGTGGAAGCCGGGAGTGGAGTAGACAAGTCGTCAAACTACTATAAAATGACTGTGTTTGAGTTTGATATTATCTTTCATTTATGTGATTGCCTTGCATGTCTTTATATATGATCACATCCTATGCACACACAGTCATATCCATCACAATCTCATCTATACATTGTTTGTCTTTTAAATAGTTTGTGATTGGATCCTCTATTAGGCTTGGAAGCCAGTAGAGTTAAGGTTGAGTAATCTTAATCAATACTCTGTGATAGGATTAGTGTGATAAGAATTTTTAATAATTTATATAAACTTTAAAAAGTCCTATTCACCCCCCTCTAGGATATACTGACCTATTCCTACTTCAACTAAAGCGGTCTTCACCGCAATTTTAATAGCTTAAGAAAAGAATAAGATCATATGTGAAGAGATAGGAAGTGGTGATCACCACTTTGTAAGGGTGGTGGGGCCTATAAATACCCTACTCCTACTCCATTCGAGGGGTTAGATCAGCCAGATCAGATGGTGGGCCAAAGAAATGAGGAAAAGAAGTCAGGAGAGAGAGAGAGAGAGAGAGAGCTTGGCTGTTGCGTGTACCCACGCAACAGACGAAGGCTGCTGCGCGTGGTCACACAAGGGAGGGCTGTTCCGCGTACACACACAAGGAAGGTCGCTGCTGCGCGTACCCGCGCAAGCGGGCGGAGCTGCAGACACGTAAAGACTGATGAAAGTTTTTTCCTTCTACTACGTTGTCGGCGGAGCCCAATACGGTCATCTTTTGAGAGATCCACACCGACCAATGTCTTCCTCTCGAGATTTTGACCGTGAAAGACTAGTTTTGATCAACTGATGATGCGGCCCACCTAGATAATCAAGCCAGAAAAGTAGTTAAACAGTCCGCTTACAATCACTATTCCGATCATATGAACAAGTGGGGTCGCCAAAGATCAACATGGTTGTGAAGGGATTTTCTCCCTCTACCTCATGGATGCTTTAGATCAAGCTTTTGTTGCAAGATGGTGGCCCACAACACACGTACAGAGCCTCTGTTTCAAACAGAGTCGACGCACGTCGACACTGTTGATTTTAATGGCCCACTTATTGAACTTATGTGGAAAATCCACTCCGTCCGTTGGATTGAGGACGAAAAACCGTCCAGGATGGACTGTTTTTGGAGTAGAATTGGTGTGGTCCACATGATCTTTTAAACCACCGTCCATCTTATGTTTGATGGTTAAGACTTCACAAGAGCCTGCATGGAGACAAAAGGAGAGCTAGGCAAGGGTAATACCCGTCCTCTAAAGATAATGGACGACTCAGATCATTCAAGGGAGCAGCAAGTGGGCCCTACTACACTAAATCGATGAACAGCGTCCGCACGCTGTTCATTTTGAAGAAGAAGGTCGGGTCAACTGACCCTTGACCGAGCGACCTTGTGCAGTGTACGTCGAGTGCGCATGTACCCTGTGTACATGCGATGTACATGTGAGTCCATGGTGATGTTCGTAAGAGATCCGCTCCGTTCATCCTTTATACCACTGTATTTAAGGAGTTAAGACGAAGTTTAACGCATATCCAGATTATAGGCGGGCCCCAAATCATGACTTCAGGGGCTGATTTATCAGTTTAGCCATTTTTACAAGGATTCAGGAGCTGAAACTTGACGTGTACGGCTAATTTGTGGTTCTAAGGCTGCACATAAAGTTTCAGTCCAAACGAACGGTGGTAACCCCCTGATCTTACATTTTGGGAGACTTTTCAGGCCCGTTTAGCATGATTGGCTCGATTTTTTCAGGGCCTGGTCATACTTCAACGGGCTGCTTCATATTTTAAGGAAGAATGACTAGAAGGATGTTCTATCTCATTAAAGACTGGCTGATCAAATCAGCAATTCCTCCTAAGTACCTAGGAGATGACCGAAATAGCATCGGAATGCTATCAAAATTTCTATCTCATTGGAAGACTGGTTGATCAGATTCGTCAATTCCTCCAAAGTATCTAGGAGATGACTAAAATAGCACTGTTATGGTGCTGAAATTTTCATCGAGCTATCTTCTCTTTCATTCAGTACATTGTATTAATTGTACTTTATTTTCAAAATCAAGGGAATCAAAGGATGTAAATGAACTCAGATAAATGTGATGAATATTCTCTCATTCATTCTTTGTTATCATTGAATAAATCCCCCAAATGAAATGCATTTGTTTCTTTGTCGAAACAAAATGGCGACTCTGCTGGGGAATTTATTATTCAATGGTAACTTGAAAATTATTAAGAGAATATTTATCACTTTTTAGCATATGTGTAGACGCCAAAATGGTGACTCTCAGCGGGAACATCCTCCCCTTCATCTTTGAAAATAATGTATGATTTTATTTAATAAATTAACTAACGCTCTGTTCTGAATGATCAAATCAGTTTCGATCAAAGACAAATGATGTTAGAACGATGGCAGTTACTGGAGAAAGCTAGTCAGTATATGTCTAAGGAAGAGGAACAGGCTGCCTCGATCTGTCTCAGGTTACAATTCATTGCCTAAGTATGCATCTTTCATGGCATTGCTGAGGATGAAGTTATATTCCCAGCGGTAGATGGGAAATTATCGTTTGCTCAGAAGCACACTGAAGAAGAAAGTCAATTCGACAATTTTAAATGCTTGATAAAAAGCATTCAGAGTTTTGGAGCCAATTCAAATTCACCTGGTTTTTATACAAAGCTGTGCTCACATGCTGACCAAATAATGGGTACAGAAGCACTTCCATGGCGAGGAAGTACGGAGAGACGTTGGAAGATCAGGTCGCGTTCTTGCTACAGAAATACCTTAGAAACTATGTGAGAGGCCTTAATAATGAAGCACTCAAGATCAGCGCCTGGCAAGGTGATATGGAGCTCACAAATATGTAGCTGGAGCTAGAGGTGCTTAATTCCTTGAAGTTGCATATGAAAGTTAAGGCAGGATTTCTTGGATCTGTGAAGCTCAAGGTTCCATGGAGCAAGCTAGGTCAAGAACCAGTCTTAGTATATTTGGATTGAATTTTCATATTAGTTGAGCCTGCAACATAAGTTGAAGGATGTAGTGAGGACACTGTCTAGGAAAAAAAAAGACTAGATTAAGGAAAATGGAAATGAAGCTGTTGGAGAGTAGGCAACGACTGAAATCTGAAGTAAAAACATCATGGCTGGGCTCTTTGATCAACACGATAATAGGGAACCTGAAGCTCTCCATTACCAATATCCACATTGGATAAAAGGATCTTGAAAGTAATCTTGGTCATCCATTTGCAGCAGGCGTAACACTAACAAAGCTTTCAGCAGTAACAGTTGACGATGGTGGAAAAGAAACTTTTATTACAGCAGTTTATTCAGAAGTTTGGGGAACTTGAACGCCTGGCTCTTTATTTTGATTTTGATATTTATCCAGGGAATGTGGACAAACCCTGGGAAGGCTTGCTTCCTTCAGAATGGAGTCAGGTATTTGAAATTGTGAGTCAAGATGGTAAACCTGATGTTGTTCTTCCGAAAGAGCACAGTTACATTCTTCAACCAGTAACAGGAAATGCCAAGTATTCAAAGCTTTGGCTTGATGTATCTCAGAGTGTGGGATAGCCACTACAAAAAACAGCAGTTAACTTGGATGATGTTACATTGTGTTTATCAAAGGATGGAAGTGAACCAGTGCATTTCAGTGAGGAAGACTGGGAACAATTAAATAAGATCATTGGCTACAGGGAAGGTGCAGATGAGTATTTGGTGAAAATTCAGGACAAGGAAAACATGCTTCATAGCCTTTTGGAAATCCGTATGAAGCACTTCCATGGCGGGGAAGTTAAATGAAGAAGAAGCATGGTAGCATCGGAAGCAGTGTCTGCTTCATCAGTAGCGCTGTGAGACAATGAAGGACGGATGATAGCATGTCGGTGCACAAAGAATGTACAAAGCCTTCAGATGAAAAATTAGTTCAACTAATTCAAGCATTGCTCGCCAACAAGTAAACGGATCAATTAATAAATTAATGAAATTCATCAGTCAATAGAGAGCCCTGGGGGCATTGTCACAACTTTTCAGATTAGAAGAGCAGGGGTTAAAGTATAGCTGCTCCATTCTCATATGAATTGGCTATTTCAAGAGTCTCAGGGGAACAACAATAGATGCCCCCGAAGAAAGAAGGTAAAAAAGAAGGATTGTCGGAAAATAAAGGATTGAATTTTTTGCTAAAGAGAACATCGATGATTTTACAAACAAGAAAGTAAATAAAGGGTCCGGATAATTCAAGGACTACATGAAACATACATCTGAAGAAGGTGATGTATTGCTTATGAGGAATCAATCGCTAGCTGCAGAGGTAATCAAATTACCATAGTTAAAGTATTAAAGGAAATAAAACAAAGAAGAAAAGAAGAACAAGCAAAAAGAAAGCAAAACAGCATGTTGATTCAGAAGATCGACGGCACAATTATTTAGGGGGCAGACAAAGGCATACAAAATAAGTAAAGAGCTACAGTTTTGATGATTCAAAAAAAAGGGGGGCCAAGATCAGCAAAGTCTCAGAATGACAAAATTTTAAAATTCCAAATGAGGTAATTGTTGACTCCTCAAAATAATAATTATTTATAGTAATTTTTACAGGTTAAAGTTGGGACAAAAGCAAGCATTGCTGATTGATATCAAGCATTAATGATTGTCGCCAACAAGTAGAGGAGCGAAAGGAGTTCGAAAGACAAGGTCATGTACTCTCCCTTATACGAATGAATTAAAGCACAAATTTTCAATTGATTTTGAATTTCAGGAGAAAGATAAAGAGATACAATCAGAGAAGAAAGAAAAGTGAATGGCTTGAAGAACAAGTTACAGAAGGTGGTTGATAAAGGAGAAATTATTAAGGCGTATGACATAAAAGAAAAGAAAAAAAAAAGAAATTAGAATACATAGGCTTGATTAGTTCGAGACTAGGGGCAAAGCTAATCCTGGGCAAAAAGTATGAGGAGATGCGGTGTCAGGTTACAGCATCATGATTTTAATTACAAAAATTCCCAGAGTAATGCTTCCTAATCAAAAGGGGGCAAGACAGGTGAGTAAAAGCTGTGAAATATATTTCTCACCATAAAATGTATTTCTTTTGTATATTTAAATGAAAGACAGGCTTTCAAGCATATCAAGTCATCGCCAAAGCAAGACAAGCTTTCAAGCATATCAAGTCATTGTTAAACATGAAGCGCTGATGATGATCGCTACCAAGCATTGACGATCGCTACCAAGCGTTGATGATCGCCACCAAGCGTTGATGATCACTGTCAAGCGTTGATGATTGTTGTCAAGCCACCAGACACTGATAATAGCTGTCAAGCATTGACCGCCAAAGATTTTTGTCATTAAGTACCGACGACTATTGCCCAGATTGGCAACTATCGCTGTCATCATCAATCGTTTATCAAAATTGTTATCATCGCCAAGCTGATACACGATTTCAAACATAATATGAATGTTCTTAGAACATTATCAGCAACGGTGAAATATCAATTATTGATCTGAGATGTCAATTATTGATCTGAAATATCAATTATTGATCATCATCTTTTGGCAGTGGAATAAACTATATAGCCAACCACATATAAAGTTGACGACAGTGATGGTTGCTTATCATTCAAGGCAGCCTAGCCAAGCCTATATGGCCAACTACGTATAAGACCTATAATCATTTAAGGTAGTCTATCCAAGTCCCAGAAAAAAGTCAAGTCCTAAAAGGACCAAGTCTTCAAGACCTAAAAAGGCCAAGTCCTAAAACGACCAAGTCTTTAAGACCTAAAAAGGCCAAGTCCTAAAAGGACTAAGTCTTCAAGACCTAAAAAGGCCAATTCCTAAAAGGACCTAGTCTTAAAAGGGACCAGCTACGCATAAGACCTATCAAGATCGTCATTCGAGCAGCGGCAAGAAGCCAGTGGCCCTAAAAAGCCCGTGAAGGCCATTGTATGCATACCCATGCGGGCAGCTGACGAAGCCAGTGACTAAAAGTCCTCAACAGCCAGTCATGCGTAACCACCATGCCGTCTTTACAACTTTTCGACAGCGTCATGAAGAACGGAGGAAAGTTCCCTCCCGTGAATGGGCTCGACCTTGCAGATGAAGAAAATAAGGGCCGCAGTGTGAGCTTTAGATAGGCCAACCATGCATAAGGCCTCCCAGATTTTTAGTTCGATTCCGGTGCTAACTCATGAGGAAGGGCTTAAACCTACTCATCGATGGACTGGAAACTATGGATTTGGTACCCCAAAGGTAGCCTTGCGAGCTCTGTGAACTCTAGAGAGTTACCGCGGCCAACCTTGTGCGTAAATCCAATCGAGTTCACCGCCTCGGTAGCTTCACTGGGCCCCTCTGATGGATCGCGGTTTGTGAACTCCTTAGGCAGTGAGAAGTCCAGTGAACTCCTAATAGTTACAGAGACCATAACGTGAGACCCGACTCTTGCATGAGTCTAAGAAACTGCTTGCTCCAACTACTCATGAGCTTAAACTATGTGTTGCTCCACTACTCAAGAGCCTAAACTGTATGTGTAAGTGTCTGTCCAGTAGTGTGGGTCTAGTGTGTCGGTCTAGTAGTGTCAGTCTAGTTCAGTCGAGTCTAGTCGAGTCAAGTCAAGTCAAGTCATGTCCAGTCAAGGTATGATAGTCAAGAGTATACTATCTCCATTGCTTGAAAGCACAAATTAAGTTTAGCTTTCAAAATGTTGCAGATAGATATTTCAATTTAGATATACTCAAATATGCAATTGCCTGATGAAAATTTTGAATATTGATTAAACAACATGCAAAAATGCATTTCTCTTAAATCAGGTTCAAATTACATCAACAGTAAATGTCTTCAAGATATTGACGGTTATATACTCGAAAGCTCGAGTCTCCAAGGTCAATTAATATATTGACAAGAGCTGTGAGGTCTTTTCATCTCTCTCTTTCTTAATGAATAGAGGCATATTATTATGCAAGGTTCTCAAAAGGGGGCAGAGAATAAACTAGTGAAGAATTATCATTCTCTTTCGAACAATATAAAGAGTCGAATATATTCTTTGGAGTCGTGAAAAGAACAATAAAGATTATTCATTCTTCAGGAGTATCAGAAAGCTTCACTTCAGAAATATTATCTTTTGAAGAAATCTTTATGCGACATTGACCTAGAAAGGGGGTAGGATTTAATGTCTTGAAAATAATCTATGCCTTGGTTTTTCTGATAATCTCTTATGCATGGTGAAGGAATTCATATGTCGATTCATAACTTCTCGCTATTCTGATAATAATATTGCAAGATTCCATGTATCGGATCTGATGGAGACAGAACAAATGGAAGCGTCATCATCAGTAACTTCTATGACCTTTGGAAAATTATTAAATGAAAATTAAAAGAAGTATTGTTTATTTTTCAGAATCAACGAAGATCAAAGGAAAAGTCTATGAAGAGATACTAAGGAGCACAAACTAGAGAGACTCAACGATTGAACCTTTGGAGCTAAAGACGAAATCTCCAAGAGTGCAATATAAAGAATACAATGCGAAGCACGATGACAAGCGTAAAGATTGACTAAATCATATTACGAATATCATACTCAGCCTAAAAAGAGAAGAAACTCTCAATCTATTTCAAAAAATTATCAATGCTTCATAAAGCTACATTGAAAAAAAATTTATAATGAATTGAGATACTAATTTCGATTAATTTGGCAGGAGAGACCATTATTCAAAAGCTTGGGTTATGCAGATCGTGAGTAAAAGAAACAATCGAAAAAGTTGTTGCGGCAGGATCAACATTAAAGAACAGCCCCAGATACAGAGTTGAAGGAAAGAATCGCTGGAGTTGATCAAAAGGAAAGAATCGCTGGAGTTGATCAAAAGGAAAAAATCGCTGGAGCTTATCAAAGAGACCGTTACAGCAGCGACGATGTTGAAAGATAGTTCTCTGATCAAATCATTCAAAGATGAGTCATCACAGCTGTTTCAGAAGCGTGCTTCAATGAAAAGAGAATTTTATCCTCTCTGGTGAAACATCTGCTCTGGCTGGGGGCATTCAAGTCTTCTGTTTGAGCGTCATCATTCAAGTCTTCTGGTTGAATGGAATCATTCAAGCCCTTTGTTCGAGCATGAGCATTTCAGTCTTTCGCTTGAGTGTCATCATTCAAGTCTTCTGGTCGAACGCAATCATGCAAGCCTTCCATTCAAATGCGATTACCTAGTCTTTCGTTTGAACGTGAGTATTCTAACATTCTGATCGAACACGATCATTCAATCTTCTGGTTAAGAATGATCATCCAGTCTTCCATGCAAGCATAATCATCTGGTCATCCTTCAGTTGTAGTTCATTCAAGTTCTTCAGGCGAACGAAGATCGATCCTCCATTTAATTTCAGGAATCAATCAAAGAAGGATCAAGGGGGCATCTGTTGAGGCATAAAAAATATTCCACTTCCGGGGTATTTCGGTAAATTCCTTGTCCGGGGGTATTTTGGTAAAATCCAGTTCCAAGGGTAGCTTAGGTATTTTAGGTATTTTGGTAAAAATCCAGCTCAAGAGGTATTTTGGGTATTTTGGTAAAATCCAATTCAAAGGGTAGCTTAGGTATTTTGGGGCATTTTGGTAAAAATCCAGTTCCAGGGGTAGTTTAGGTATTTTGATAACATTTCATGTCTAAGGGGTAGTTTAAGTATTCTGGTAAAAAGGATTGAAAAGGGTTGTTTGGTAAAAAGGGGTGCACATGTGTCATTTTAAGGGAGAAAGGTTATACACCACCATTTAAGAGGTAGCTTGGTGGTCACCATAGCTTAAGAAAAGAAGAAGATCATATGTGAAGAGATAGGTGGTGGTGATCACCACTTTGTAAGGGTGGTGGGGCCTATAAATACCCCACTCCTACTCCATTTGAGGGGTTGGATTGGCTAGATCAGATGGTGGGCCAAAGAAATGAGGAAAAGAAGTCAGGAGAGAGAGAGAGAGAGAGAGCTTGGTTGTTGCGCGAACCTGCGCAACAGACGAAGGCTGCTACGCATGGTCACACAAGGGAGGGCTGTTGTGTGTACACGCGCAAGGAAGGTCACTGCTGCGCGTAACCGCGCAACCAGGCAGAGCTGCAGAAGCGTAAAGACTGATGAAAGTTTTTTCCTTCTACTGCGTTGTCGGTGGAGACCAATACGGTCATCTTTTAAGAGATCCACACCGTCCAATGTCTTCCTCTCGAGATTTCAACCGTGAAAGACTAGTTTTGATTAACTGATGATGCGGCCCACCTAGATAATCAAGCCGAGAAAGTAGTTGAACGGTCCGCTTGCAATCACTATTGTGATCATATAAGCGAGCCGGGTTGCCAAAGATCAATATGGCTGTGAAGGGGTTTTCTCCCTCTACCTCATGGATGCTTCAGATCAAGCTTTTGTTGTAGGATGGTGGCCCACAACGCACGTATGGAGCCTCTGTTTCAAACAGAGTCGACGCACGTCGACGCTGTTGATTTTGATGGCCCACTTATTGAACTTAAGTGGAAAATCCACTCCGTCCGTTGGATTGAGGACGAAAAACCATCCGGGATGGACTATTTCTGGAGTAGAATTGGTGTGGTCCACATGATCTTTTAAACCACCGTCCATCCTATGTTTGACGGTTAAGACTTCACAAGAGCCTGCATGGAGACAAAAGGAGAGCTAGGCAAGGGTAATACCCATCCTCTAATGATAATGGACTGCTCAGATCATTCAAGGGAGTACCAAGTGGGCCCCACTACACTAAACTGATGAACAGCGCCCGCACACTGTTCGTTTTGAAGAAGAAGGTCGAGTCAACCAACCCTTGACCGAGCGACCTTGTGCGGTGTACGTCGAGTGCGCATGTACCCTATGTACATGCGATGTACATGTGAGTCCATGGTGATGTTCGTAAGAGATCTGCTCCATTCATCCTTTCTGCCATTGTATTTAAGGAGTCGAGATGAAGTTTAAAGCGTATCCAGATTATAGGCGGGCCCCAAATCAGCCCCATTTCCCTCTCTATTTCCCAACCTCTCTGTCTCCCTCGCTAGGGTTTTCAAAACCCTTTTCGCTACAAGAAGGAGAAGAAGAAGGAGAAGGAGAGGGAGAAGAAGAACGATTAGTCTCTCTCTCTCTCTCTCTCTCTCTCTCTCTCTCTCTCTCTCTCTCTCTCTCTCTCTCTCTCTCTCTCTCTCGCTAGGGTTTTCAAAACCCCCCTTTAGAACTTGTTTAAAAGCTTTGCCTCATGGTAAGTCTTTAGGCGATCTGGAAGGAGTAATAAAATATACAAATATACTTCTTTGGACGATGGGTTTCAGCAACTAGGTCACCAGATTTAATGGTGTGGCTTGTCGGAATTAATGGTGTTGGGGTCTTACGAGAGAATGGAGCAGAGGCTTCTCACGGCTAGAGACTCTTCATGTAATAGGTATAATTTTCTTTCCTTGATTTATCTTCACCTTGTATTATTCATGGGTTATGGTTATTTTGTATTGATTATTCAGAAATTTCAAGAGGCTTTCAAATGAGTTAACAAAGTGACTTGCAAGGGACTTTTGGGAAGAGATCTCGAATGTAATATGAGACAAAGATAAAGCATTGGGGTCTAATGATGTCACCATGGATTTCTTCTAATCTTGTTTGGATGTGATTGTAGCAACAGACGTGCATCATGTTCCTTGTTTTTCTGTATAGATTTCAGAAGTTATATTGCGTATGGGGACCATTTCTAGTGTTTCAGACTATTGATATGATGGGCATTCTTTTGGATGGACCATATGTGGAAAGCCTTGAAGATTGGTAGAGGTGATTTCCTTATTTCATTGAGTTCTCTTTAATGAGTTCATAAGAATGCCTAGTAGATGTTTGTGGAAATTCCAAGGAGAAGGCCTGTAGCCATGGGGTGTACCGCCTTGATTAAAATTTCTTCTCTTTGAATTTGGTCAGTTTGGATTCGATTAATTATGTGAATTTATTGATTTTTTTTAATTTAGTACATTGGTCAGTTGATTTCTATTTCTTATTAGCTATAGTGGATGTTACAATCATTCTCTGTAAGTTGCTATGATTTGGTCAACAAATGGGATTAGTGGGTTGGTTTTGAAAAGTTCTGTGAATCATATGTGGCACGATCTTCAAGCTTTAATGGGAGGCATCATCCCACGAACAGGGTTTGGCAGCAGCCATAAAGAAGGAAGGTCGAATTTTCAACTCAAAACCGAACAATCTGAGGTTGTTATATATTTAGGCTCTTTAGAGGGCATACGTACCTGGTTATGTTTGTGTTCTGAATTTCCTCTTGTTTTCTTTCTTTCATTTCATTTTTTCCTTTGCTGCATTCTTTCTATTTCGTGTTTGGATAAACAGAATCCAAAATATGGAAATGGAAAACCCCTAAAGAATCCTCAAGGAATGGAAAATTACAAAATCTAACCAAATCCAACCAACCTTAATTCCATTGTTTGATTATTAGTGTTGTCTTTTGCGTAAACGTGAAAAGGTCAATAGTTAAACGATGAGACCTGTCTCTCGCATGGGGGGGTGTGGAATGGTTTTCCTCATTATGCGAGGAAAAGTTAGGAAAAGGAAACTGATTTCCCCCTCATTGCATTCCTTTCAAATCCAACTTCAATCTTACATGATTGCGATTTTGAGCAAAGAACCTAAAGATGCAAAATGAGGAAGGGTGGCTAAATTTATCTGAGGAGCATTAATTTTCAATACCCATTATTGTAACGCCCGTGAAAAATCCATCCTTGGGCTCGAGTACCAACTCGACCCGACTTTGCGTAGAATTCATTCCTTTGGAAAATTTGACTAGGTTAGCTAGTGCAACGTTAGAATAGCTGGGAAATGGTCCCTGATCACTTTAAATACGTTCTACAAGGCCCGAAGCGAGTAGAACTAAGGGTGCTATAATGCTCTAAAGCCTCGGATCAAACTCTAAGCCGGTTTGTTCTCTGGACCACTTTGAATCTTTGTATTGGATCTAGACCGCACGTTGAAAGTCCGATACCTCCTATCTTAGACCGTTAGGACTGTCTAGCTGGGCTTGACACTCATTCCAAAAATCAAGTCAAACCGGTGATCACAGGCTATTTCATTGAGCCCGGACCGAAGAGAGTGTGGATAGGGACATAGTTGGAATTTCAAATTCAAATCTGGCACACAAATTTGACGCATCAGTATTAAGCATTCTGACCGTCAGAATACAGCCAAATTACACCCTTGGATCAGGAAAAATATCTATTATATATCACGGGACTTATAGGCCTGATCTTGATGCGGTGACCGTTAAACTGAAACTGGGCCGCCACGTGCGATCTGGGAACCCAACCGGTCTGAAAACTGGATGTATGCTAGATCTAGTATGCATGAGCTTAAGTCCGACCGCATCTGGCCTGGGGACCTCCAGAAGTGCCCTTTTGGACCGAAACGGCCCCGATTTGGTTAGGCACCAAGTAAACATTGTTCCCAAGCCTATTTTGGGAATGTTTTAGGCTATAAAAGGGGTTGAAACCCTCACTCCTCTCTCCCATCCGAATTTGAGAGAAGCCCTAGCTTGGGAGAGAGAAAAAGAGTGAGAGATTGTGAGAGAGTGGGAGAGTTCTTCCCGCCACTTGTGCTACGTGTTGCACGTGCTTAAGCGACACTTCTCTACCGCTTTCCCGGCGATTCCACCGCAATCCTAGGTAAGTAAAAACCCTAAATAGTTGGTGATTTGAGTTTTTCTTGTTTCCATGGCGATGTAGCTTATGGATCTTATGTATTAGGCTCCTTACTCGCCGTAGACGAAGCATATACACTCCGCTTCAATTCCCGAGTCTACAAGACACTAGGTGAGGATTTTAGACGCTTGGATTGACGGTTCCCAATGCTTTCAATGTCGTTTAATAGTAGATTCTTGACGGCATCGCCGTTTGACATGTACAAAATGCTCTCCGTTTCCCCTTTCGTAAGCTAACGAAGAATATGAGATTTAGGGCATTTTAGTCATTTGTAGGAAGTACTGTTTGCATTCATATTTTGCTGATGTGATTGACATGGTTTGTTGTCGCATTAGGAAGTTAGGAATGCGTGCATAATTAGTTTGGCGAAGAGATTCGCCTAGTTGCATACTTTGGGTCGACATGCTATATGTAGACCTAAGTGTGTAGTGCATGTGTTTGTATAAATGCTTGTATTAGTATGTATTGAATTAAATGATGTTATTTGATACTTTGTGATTGATTTTTCAATTATTATGCCGACCTAGATGATTTTCTACATGTTGACAAAATGCATGATTTCACTACATGCATGGAATGTATGTGCTTGAGGATTTGCTTAAGTTGAATATGCATGGGAAGTATGCCTTGAAGATTTGCTTAAGTTGAATGTCATAACATGTGCTAACATGCTCACATGATGTATTTCAATTCCAATACCTTTTATAGTGATTCCATAGATGTGTGGGACTTGACTTAGTCCAGGCAGTCGGTAACCGAGCAAATTCGTGGCTGACTGGTCATAGCCACGAATGACGCGTCGATGAATGTGATTCGTGTTGAGAGTTGGCGGCAGTGGTTAGGCCACGCGAAGTGTTTTACGCACTTCATGTCGTTCAGTTCGAGATGCGATCGCGCTAGTCGAGCCCGTCAAGTAACCCGACTGGCCGATGTTTGTTCACCATGTATGTATCATAACTGCTTGAACCTAGGGTACCGAACTTACCATTGTAAACCCTATTAACCGTGGTACCTTGATCCACGAAGACTCATGAGCCGGGCATGGTGGTATGGGACACCGTGGTCGAGCTGTCGGCCTACGCTGGGGCCACAAACCTCCCCGTAGTGACCAATGAGCACCTTGACTCGTGAGCAGATTATGGTGGTATGGGACACTATATTCTAGCTGTCGGCCTACACTGATCAGGCGACGAGCCCTTTGTAGTGACCGCGAGCGTATTCTGAGTTCACGGGAGGCGACGACCCTTCCGTGCAGTAGAGTACAGTAGGCCTGTATTGATAAGGTGATGGGGGAGCGGTGCAACGAGTGCGAGCAACAGCCCTGGCAGCCCTTGCAGTGACCTACGAAATGTACATCGTATGAGATTACTAGGAGTGACGACCTTAGACAGGATCCGTGTTGGGATCGATACAAGGGAGGTACCTTAGTTTCCCAATCCTGCTGTTTGAATGGACTAATAATAACTTGGTAATCATATCACCATAGCATTGCATGTGCCTGGAAGATGTGGAGCACTCTAGGGAGTGTGGCATGCCGCGGTCGTAAGATGTTGCCGTATGAGGGTGATCGTCGGTGAGGGCATACATCACGTCATATCATCTTGCATTAACAACAGTTTTAGGACTTGTCTGATTTACTGCTTTACTATTATCGCGTGACTGAATTGTGAACATGCTAATCTTTGCTCTATGATTCCACTGAGTTGATCACTCATTCCCACGTTACGGGATGGTGTTTGCAACACCCACCAGACCCTGTTGTAGTTGCAGGTGTCGATGAGATCCAGGAGGTGGAGCTAGATGATGACGAGGACCAGGATGAGTTCTCGTATATGCAGTATCATGACGGCTTCCCGTAGGTGACCTGGATCGAGGGGACATCAGTGGGACTTTTCTTTTTGAACATTATTCTTTTGTTATGTACATGTATATGAGACTCAGAGATGTAGTCATACTTTGGAGACAGTTGAGATTACTTTGTTTTTCCATACAGTGATATATATCTTGTTTAGTCTTCCGCTTGCTTTTATCACTGGATCTGAAGTATGAATTGCAGTTTTGGTATACTTTTACTCATGTGGATGCTTTAAATCAGACAACATTGAATCATAACCATTTTTGTTGCATAAGTGACGGTCTGGAACTCGGGAGTTGAGTTTATACACGACCCCCGATTTTCAGGGTGTTACAAGTTGGTATCAGAGCATGAATGAGAGTATGCTGGGCCTGGGTTATGGTCTTGCGACGTACGCTGTCGCTTCCTTTGACTTAGGTGGGTGCGAGAAGGGTCTAGAAACACTTCTAGGATCACAGATTCGCCGATAGGCGAAGTCTATAAGGATCGATCACAAGATCGAGTCTGTAACGCATCTCGGGTCGCGTAAAGCGACCCGAATCACTTCTAAGCTGTAGGAAGTCGGGTGGAGATGTCCTATGAGCGGTTTTAAACCGCAAAAGTGAATCCATGGGCCGTGGAATGACCACGACTCTAGTAATCAATCGCCAGGGCTTAAAAACCCCGTTTTGCCAAAAATTCTCAAAATTCCTTCTCTAAACACTTCAACCTTCAGTTCTTTCTTATCCATTTCATGTTAGGCATCAAACCTAATGTGAAAATAACACAAATTAGTACATTCACCAAATTTTACAGTGAATAGTAAAATTTCATGAAAAATGGCCATAAAGCCATTCTAACTTCACTTTCTTTAGCAACTAAGGAGCTAGAAAGATGTACTGGATCCTTCTACCCCAAATCCATATGCTGCATCATATGGTTTGGTATTCGGGACTGCGATGTGGACCCGGAAAGCCCCAAAAATATGTTTGGGCTCATAGGGACCAAAATACTATGAACTAAGGGGTGGGACTAGACTTTTTGGGACCCTGGGACCATGGGGGACCAGACCCATGGGGTCCCGCTGGCCAACCTGGAGGTTGGCCGGCGATGCCATCGCCGGCCGGGCGATGCATCGCCGGCCGGCCACCTCGGACGGTGCTGCCCTTTGGGCGCACCCACTTAAATGCCCCCCCCAACACCCCTAGCTACCTCCCATCCCACGAAAACCCCTAAAACACCCCTCTCCTTCACAAACAGCCCCCTTGCATGCCCTAGATTTGAGTTTCAGCGCTCCATTCCAAATCCCGGCGACCCAAACCCATCCTAATCCCATCCTTGGCCAAAACCGACCACCACCCATTGATTATTGGGTGTTGGCAGCCCCTTTCCTTGAAGATTTTCCCATTTGGAGCTCCAAAATCCCCCAAATAGTGCTGAAATCGTGAGCAGCTCCATTCCACCTTTTTGTTTTTATTTTTCCCTGAAACTACACCCTTGGGAAGCTTGAAGCATCCCTCTACGACGCCTAGATTTCCTTTTGTCAGATTGGGCAGCCATTTCTCCGCATTTTCGGCGTTTTCCATGGCTTTCGTGGAAGCTATTTTGGGTCTTTTGTCACTCTCATCCATCCTGTCTTTGATGGGTAAGAGGAAAACTGCAACAGACGAGGCTGGGCCGAGCCGCCCTGCTCGATTGAGAAGACCGCGGGGTGGTGCCGCAAGTTCAAGCGCCGCCGCAGGTCCAGCTGCAGTCCTGGAGTGCCGTACGAAGCGGGATTTGGATCCCCATGCACACCTTGGACGAACCATCCTATCAGAGATGCCTCATGGTGAATACACTGATCGTAGAGTGTTATTTGAGGCGGACGTAGATGGGCGATTGTTCGGCGAATATCTGTTGTTCGAACGCATTGAAGCTGCGCACTGGGGACCGATCTTTGAAGCTCGCGCTCGTGCTAATGTGAGCACTGTTCGTGCCTTCTATGCTAGCATCCAGAGTCCTACCTTGGAGCCCTTGCAGTTCAAAATCCCTTTTGGTAGAGATCGGATGGCTACGATCGACGTCCAGTTGGTTGCGCGACTTCTCAACGTGCCTCTAGGTGATGTACATCCAAGTGAGAAAAATTTGAGGACTAGACGTGAACGAGATCGCCGCACCAGGTTTCTGTGCGGTAAGTTGGTTCCATGGCAGCCTAATAATAGCCTCAAGGCGACGTACATGTCTGAGGATTTGCGTCTGCTGCATCACATCTGCACGTTCAATGTTTATCCTAGGTCGACGAACCGCATTGAATGTACACGTCTTATGGTCGATTTCTTATTTCTGGTGGCTCAGGGAGAGAACGTATGTATGGCCACTTTCATCTTACGGCAGATAGTTCTCATAGCCAGGTCGAGAAGAACATCCGAATCCCTTCCCTTTGGCCGACTCATTTGCAGAATTGCGCTTGAGTTTGCCTATAGACTTGGACCCGAGTTGCCGGTATCGATTCACACCATCGATGAGTCGACGATGGTTAAGATGAAGATTGGGTCGCAATATCGTGAAAATCAACTTGAAAGGGATAGTGGGGACGACTTTGATGAAGAGGAAGATCAAAGCGAAGGAGAACCTAGTGCAGAAGTTCAGGAAGAGACTCAGGAAGAAGCAGAAGAGGAGGCTCAGGATACTGATGAGAGTCCTCCTCCTTCTGCGCAGACTACTATTGACGATCGCATTGCTCGGATGGAGGAGAGTCAGACCGCTTTGCGAAGGGAAGTCCAAGAACTTCGAGCAGAGGTCGCTGATGCCAAGGCCGTTACGAAGAAGAAATTTGGCAAGGTGACTCGCACCTTGAAGGCAATCCTGTGTTGCTTACAGGATAAGGGTGCTCCTCCTCCGTCGCCAGACTCCGACTAGCAACGCGATCTTTGATGTTGTTATGAGTAGTTAGCTATTTTCTGTTTCATGTGTGTAAAGCCTATTAGGGCTAGTGCTTTGCTTTTGTCGCTGTTGCTTAACTGTCTTAATTTCCATGTCATTCTAGTCATGATGCTTGTAAGGATATATCCCTTGTATTGTGACAATTTTGATTAATTGAAGTGCATGGAATGCCTTGACCCTTTAGTGAATGATTGTGGTGTATTTGTGCAATTGAGACTGACAAGGTTGCGCCCTATTTTGAATATAGGGAATGCCACCTAAGACTACGAGGAGCGCGGTACGGCTTTCATTGTTAGAGCAGATGGATCCGGCTCCTTCTCAGTCTGGCACTCGTCCGGACCCTGCTGTGGGCCCGATTCCTGAGACTGTTCGATCGTCTCAGCCTGCTACTGGTCCTACAGATGGACCACCGCCATTTACACCATCAGTCAGAGAGCCACAGCGCGCATCTACTTCCGCACCTCATCCGCCACAGCCTGCTCCACCCCCTGATAGGTTCGAGCAGATGATGGCTATGATGCTACAGCAGCAGCAGCTATTGACTACCATAGTCGGGACTTTAGCCCAGGGTGGGGGTGCGACTGCATCTACTCCGCCTACACCACCTGTGCATCCAGCTGAGGATGCCTATACTTACGCCCAGGATGAGGGCATAGCACTTCCTGCGCAGCCTGCTTTCCCTGCGGGGAACCCTGCCGACACACGGGGCCTTCTGGAGCGATTTCAGCGCTTGCGGCCTCCTATTTTCACGGGTTCTCACAGACCCGAGGAGGCTGAGTTTTGGCTCGACCGAGTGTCGAAGATTCTGCGCATGTTGCACTGTACTGAGGCAGAGCAGGTAGAGCTGGCTACCTTCCAGTTTGAGAGAGAGGCCAGTATGTGGTGGGATAGTGTATTGCGGACTGTTACCGCAGACTTCATATGGACATGGGCAGCATTCGAGTTTCGCTTCCATGAGAAGTATTATCCTCAGACCTACAGACACGAGAGGGAGAATGAGTTTCTCCGTCTCAGGCAGGCAGCGATGACGGTCACCGAGTATGAGCATCGGTTCACAGAGTTGGGCAGGTACGTCCCGACGATTTTAGCTGATGAGCAGATGCGCATACGGCGCTTTTTGGAGGGCTTGCGACCGGATATTCGGTCGAAGATGTGCTGCATCAGTTTCTCCTCCTATGCGGAGTTGGTTCACATGTCCATGCGGGCAGAGCAGGACGTGGATCGACTTGCGCGGTCACGAGGCCCGACTACTCCTAGGCCGCGACCGGAGTTGCCAGATAGGCCCTTCGCGGGCAAGAGGCCTCGCATTGATCCTCCTACCAGGACCACGGCGCCAGTAGGACCGTTTCGGCGCCCTGATCTATCATGCACATACTGTGGGAGGACGGGCCACCTAGCGCCGAGTTGCTTTGCGAGGATGCGGGACAGTGGGTTCTCGCCGCCGCAGAAGATTGATCGTGTACGTCCACAGGCGATATCAGCACCGCCTATACGGTCAGCTCCTGCGCAGTCCTCTTTCAGACCCACAGTATCGCAGATTCGACAGCCCCCACGGCCCTTGACACAGCGGCCGAACCGGCCACAGCAGGCTCGAGTTCATGCACTGACCGCTGAGGCAGCTACGACGCCGACTTTCCAGCATTCAGCCTTCGAGGTCACGGGCCATATCGGAGGTACTCCTGTTCTTGTCATGGTGGACACTGGTTCCACGATTTCTTTGATATCGCGTGCCGTAGTCAGACGTCTTGGGTTGCAGACTATTACTATGGATAGCGTGCGAGTCCTTGCAGCTCATGGAGATTATTCGGATGTCACCCAGATGTGTGAGGGTTGTTTACTTGATCTGGGAGGCAGGACGATGACTCTTGATTTGGTCGTCGATCCCTCGCTCGTATATCTCGACGTCATCCTTGGCATGGACTGGTTGACTGCAGCGAGAGCCGAGATTGACTGCGAGGCTCGTGTGGTGACGGTGTACGAGCCTGAGGGCACGCCTTTCACATTTTCAGTGCGGGTAAATCTTCCATTCCGCATTCTTAGCTACGCCACCCTGTTGCACGACGCTGGTGCCCAGGTACTTGAGCAGACGCCGGTTGTTTCTGAGTTCGGGGATCTGTTCAGGAAGATCCCTGGTTTGCCGCCCCGACGTGAGATCGATTTCACTATCGATCTGATTCCTGGTTCTACACCCGTCTCACTGCCGACGTATCGCATGGCACCATGTGAGATGGAGGAGTTGAGGACGCAGATTGATGGTCTACTAGAGCTTGGCCTTATACGGCCTAGCGTATCTCCTTGGGGAGCACCGGTCTTGTTCGTGAAGAAGAAGGATGGTTCGCTGCGATTGTGTATTGATTATCGCAGGCTGAACCAACTCACAGTGAAGAACAAGTACCCTTTGCCCAGGATCGATGACTTATTTGATCAGTTGAGAGGAGCGCAGTACTTCTCGAAGATTGATCTTCAGTCAGGATATCATCAGCTGCGCGTCAGAGATGAGGACGTGCAGAAGACAGCGTTCAGGACCAGTTTTGGTCATTACGAGTTCCTTGTGATGTCGTTCGGTCTCACGAACGCACCGGCCGTGTTCATGGATCTGATGAACCGGGTACTACGGCCTTTCCTCTATCGATTCGTCGTTGTCTTCATCGACGACATTTTGGTATACTCTAGGAGTCGAGAGGAGCATGAGGAGCACTTGCGTTTGGTCCTTGATACGCTCAGACAGCATCAGTTGTTCGCACAGTATAAGAAGTGCGACTTCTGGAAGCAGGAGGTGAAGTTTCTGGGACACGTGGTGTCCAAGGATGGCATGGCAGTTGACCTGTCTAAGGTAGCTGCGGTGCAGGACTGGGAGCAGCCTGGTTCTGTCACTGAGGTGAGGAGTTTCTTGGGTCTCGCTGGCTACTATCGGCGCTTCATTCAGGATTTCTCGAAGATCGCGAGACCCTTATCTCAGTTGACACGGAAGGACGTGAAGTTCGCCTGGAATGATAAGGCGGAGTCAGCTTTTCAGGAGCTGAAGGACAGACTTACGTCCGCCCCTGTGCTAGTATTGCCAGAGCAAGGGGTTAAATACACTATATACACTGACGCGTCTAGCGTTGGTTTGGGTTGTGTCCTTATGCAGAGGGACAGGGTAATTTCGTATGCCTCGAGACAATTAAGGAAGCACGAGGAGAATTACCCTACACACGACCTGGAGTTGGCAGCCGTGATATTTGCACTGAGACTCTGGAGACATTACCTCTATGGAGAGGAGTTCGAGCTCTTTTGCGACCACAAGAGCCTCAAGTACATATTCACACAGCGGGACTTGAATATGAGGCAGCGGCGATGGATGGAGACGCTGAAGGACTTCAAGTTTGAAGTCTCTTACCATCCTGGGAAGGCGAACCTTGTGGCTGATGCGTTGAGCCGCAAGAAGGCGATAGAGTTTGCGGCTCCGCTGATGGTTGCCGAGTGGGATATGGTTGAGTTTTTGCGAGACTTTGAGCAGAAACTCACCGTAGAGGAGCCATTTGAGTTCATCGCACATGTTCAGGTGCGATCCCCGATCGATGACCGTGTCATCGAGGCGCAGAGGGACGACGCGCATCTTACTGAGCTTCGAGAGCAGGCCAGTGATGATGATGACGCCGACTGGCGAGTTGGCATGGATGGGGGTTTACGTTACCGTGGCCGCCTATGCGTTCCTGATGTCCCTGACTTGAGACGAGAGATTCTCGAGGCCGCGCATTCTACTAGACTCGCGATGCATCCTGGCAGCACGAAGATGTATCGTGACGTGAAGAGGACGTACTGGTGGGAAGGTATGAAGACCCACATTGCTGAGTTCGTGTCCCGTTGTCTCACTTGTCAACAGGTGAAGGCAGAGCATCGCCGACCACCTGGACTTTTGCAGCCTATGCCGATTGCAGAGTGGAAGTGGGATTTCATTTCCATGGACTTCATTTCTGGGTTGCCGAGGACGAGGAAGGGGCATGATTCCATTTGGGTGATCGTCGACCGATTGACGAAGTCGGCGCACTTCCTACCGATCAGAGTTACGAACTCTGCAGACGAGCTGGCTAGATTGTATATCCGAGAGATTGTGCGTCTGCATGGAGTTCCGTTGGAGATCGTGTCGGACAGAGACACGCGGTTCACTTCTATTTTCTGGACTCGCATTCAGGAGGCTATGGGTGTGAAGTTGAAGTTCAGTACTGCCTTCCACCCACAGACGGACGGACAGACAGAGCGAGTGAACCAGATCCTGGAGGACATGTTGCGAGCTTGCGCGTTGGACTTCAAGGACAGTTGGGATGACTGTCTTGCATATGCGGAGTTTGCGTACAACAATAGCTTCCAGGCGAGTATCGGCATGGCACCTTATGAGGCGCTGTATGGGCGACCTTGTCGCGCACCGCATTGCTGGTTAGAGGTCGGTGAGCGCAGCTTGATTGGCCCAGAGTTGGTGCAGGCGACGTCAGAGAAGATTGATATTATTCGACGTCGGCTTCTTACAGCGCAGAGCAGACAGAAGAGCTACGCCGATACGAGACGGAGACCACTAGAGTTCACAGTCGGGGATCATGTGTTTTTGCGCGTTTCCCCTATGAAGGGAGTCCTTCGGTTCGGGAAGAAGGGGAAGCTGGCACCGCGATACATTGGTCCATTTCAGATCCTCGATCGTGTGGGAGCAGTGGCTTACCGATTGGCTTTACCCACGCCCCTCGCGAGCGTCCACAACGTATTTCATGTTTCTATGCTGAAGAAGTACGTTGCTGATCCTTCTCATATCATCAGATGGGAGCAGGTGCAGTTAGGAGAGGATGTTACTTATATCCTGCGACCGACACGCATCTTAGACCGGAAGGAGCAGGTACTGCGTAGCAAGGTGATTCCCCTTGTGAAGGTACTATGGACGCATCATACTGAGGAGGAGGCTACTTGGGAGACAGAAGCCGAGATCAGAAAGAACTACCCACAGCTTCTCGAGGAGTACGAAAAGGTACAAAATTTCGAGGACGAAATTATTTGTTAAGGGGGGTAGATTGTAACGCCCGTGAAAAATCCATCCTTGGGCTCGAGTACCAACTCGACCCGACTTTGCGTAGAATTCATTCCTTTGGAAAATTTGACTAGGTTAGCTAGTGCAACGTTAGAATAGCTGGGAAATGGTCCCTGATCACTTTAAATACGTTCTACAAGGCCCGAAGCGAGTAGAACTAAGGGTGCTATAATGCTCTAAAGCCTCGGATCAAACTCTAAGCCGGTTTGTTCTCTGGACCACTTTGAATCTTTGTATTGGATCTAGACCGCACGTTGAAAGTCCGATACCTCCTATCTTAGACCGTTAGGACTGTCTAGCTGGGCTTGACACTCATTCCAAAAATCAAGTCAAACCGGTGATCACAGGCTATTTCATTGAGCCCGGACCGAAGAGAGTGTGGATAGGGACATAGTTGGAATTTCAAATTCAAATCTGGCACACAAATTTGACGCATCAGTATTAAGCATTCTGACCGTCAGAATACAGCCAAATTACACCCTTGGATCAGGAAAAATATCTATTATATATCACGGGACTTATAGGCCTGATCTTGATGCGGTGACCGTTAAACTGAAACTGGGCCGCCACGTGCGATCTGGGAACCCAACCGGTCTGAAAACTGGATGTATGCTAGATCTAGTATGCATGAGCTTAAGTCCGACCGCATCTGGCCTGGGGACCTCCAGAAGTGCCCTTTTGGACCGAAACGGCCCCGATTTGGTTAGGCACCAAGTAAACATTGTTCCCAAGCCTATTTTGGGAATGTTTTAGGCTATAAAAGGGGTTGAAACCCTCACTCCTCTCTCCCATCCGAATTTGAGAGAAGCCCTAGCTTGGGAGAGAGAAAAAGAGTGAGAGATTGTGAGAGAGTGGGAGAGTTCTTCCCGCCACTTGTGCTACGTGTTGCACGTGCTTAAGCGACACTTCTCTACCGCTTTCCCGGCGATTCCACCGCAATCCTAGGTAAGTAAAAACCCTAAATAGTTGGTGATTTGAGTTTTTCTTGTTTCCATGGCGATGTAGCTTATGGATCTTATGTATTAGGCTCCTTACTCGCCGTAGACGAAGCATATACACTCCGCTTCAATTCCCGAGTCTACAAGACACTAGGTGAGGATTTTAGACGCTTGGATTGACGGTTCCCAATGCTTTCAATGTCGTTTAATAGTAGATTCTTGACGGCATCGCCGTTTGACATGTACAAAATGCTCTCCGTTTCCCCTTTCGTAAGCTAACGAAGAATATGAGATTTAGGGCATTTTAGTCATTTGTAGGAAGTACTGTTTGCATTCATATTTTGCTGATGTGATTGACATGGTTTGTTGTCGCATTAGGAAGTTAGGAATGCGTGCATAATTAGTTTGGCGAAGAGATTCGCCTAGTTGCATACTTTGGGTCGACATGCTATATGTAGACCTAAGTGTGTAGTGCATGTGTTTGTATAAATGCTTGTATTAGTATGTATTGAATTAAATGATGTTATTTGATACTTTGTGATTGATTTTTCAATTATTATGCCGACCTAGATGATTTTCTACATGTTGACAAAATGCATGATTTCACTACATGCATGGAATGTATGTGCTTGAGGATTTGCTTAAGTTGAATATGCATGGGAAGTATGCCTTGAAGATTTGCTTAAGTTGAATGTCATAACATGTGCTAACATGCTCACATGATGTATTTCAATTCCAATACCTTTTATAGTGATTCCATAGATGTGTGGGACTTGACTTAGTCCAGGCAGTCGGTAACCGAGCAAATTCGTGGCTGACTGGTCATAGCCACGAATGACGCGTCGATGAATGTGATTCGTGTTGAGAGTTGGCGGCAGTGGTTAGGCCACGCGAAGTGTTTTACGCACTTCATGTCGTTCAGTTCGAGATGCGATCGCGCTAGTCGAGCCCGTCAAGTAACCCGACTGGCCGATGTTTGTTCACCATGTATGTATCATAACTGCTTGAACCTAGGGTACCGAACTTACCATTGTAAACCCTATTAACCGTGGTACCTTGATCCACGAAGACTCATGAGCCGGGCATGGTGGTATGGGACACCGTGGTCGAGCTGTCGGCCTACGCTGGGGCCACAAACCTCCCCGTAGTGACCAATGAGCACCTTGACTCGTGAGCAGATTATGGTGGTATGGGACACTATATTCTAGCTGTCGGCCTACACTGATCAGGCGACGAGCCCTTTGTAGTGACCGCGAGCGTATTCTGAGTTCACGGGAGGCGACGACCCTTCCGTGCAGTAGAGTACAGTAGGCCTGTATTGATAAGGTGATGGGGGAGCGGTGCAACGAGTGCGAGCAACAGCCCTGGCAGCCCTTGCAGTGACCTACGAAATGTACATCGTATGAGATTACTAGGAGTGACGACCTTAGACAGGATCCGTGTTGGGATCGATACAAGGGAGGTACCTTAGTTTCCCAATCCTGCTGTTTGAATGGACTAATAATAACTTGGTAATCATATCACCATAGCATTGCATGTGCCTGGAAGATGTGGAGCACTCTAGGGAGTGTGGCATGCCGCGGTCGTAAGATGTTGCCGTATGAGGGTGATCGTCGGTGAGGGCATACATCACGTCATATCATCTTGCATTAACAACAGTTTTAGGACTTGTCTGATTTACTGCTTTACTATTATCGCGTGACTGAATTGTGAACATGCTAATCTTTGCTCTATGATTCCACTGAGTTGATCACTCATTCCCACGTTACGGGATGGTGTTTGCAACACCCACCAGACCCTGTTGTAGTTGCAGGTGTCGATGAGATCCAGGAGGTGGAGCTAGATGATGACGAGGACCAGGATGAGTTCTCGTATATGCAGTATCATGACGGCTTCCCGTAGGTGACCTGGATCGAGGGGACATCAGTGGGACTTTTCTTTTTGAACATTATTCTTTTGTTATGTACATGTATATGAGACTCAGAGATGTAGTCATACTTTGGAGACAGTTGAGATTACTTTGTTTTTCCATACAGTGATATATATCTTGTTTAGTCTTCCGCTTGCTTTTATCACTGGATCTGAAGTATGAATTGCAGTTTTGGTATACTTTTACTCATGTGGATGCTTTAAATCAGACAACATTGAATCATAACCATTTTTGTTGCATAAGTGACGGTCTGGAACTCGGGAGTTGAGTTTATACACGACCCCCGATTTTCAGGGTGTTACAATTATGCTTATGGACTTACTTCTGACTATGTAGGATTCCAATTGTTAATTCCACCATCAGTTGAAATCTATGTTTGGATACACTAGAAATTGCATTACAATTGTCAGTCCCATAAAGTGGAAATGCAATTATCTTGCTTGGCATACATATCAAGGAACTAGGCTCCACGTAACTATAGTCTGACCACTGCTTCTCATTATTACAATTTGGTCACTCCTTTCGAAACTAGAGATCCAAATGATAATTTATTTAAATTTCATGTCGTGTGCACGATCACATTGTAGGTTTTTGCCCACGAAAGAAAACCTAAAGAGAAAGGAAATCAACAGAGAAGTACAAGATACTATGATGAGTAGGGTCAAGAAGAGGAAGAAATGTATCAAAATAGGAGAAGCCAACAATGATGAATCCTTGCAATGAATTTTGAGTGGTATGAGATTGTTCTTCTTTTTCTGGTCCGTTTCTTTCTCTTTTCTTCCTTTCTTCAATTTACGTTTTTTCATATTATTCTTAAACATGTATTTATATGTATCTATGTATGTTTTATGCATGCATGTAGGTGTGTGTATGATGCATTCAGAAGGTTGTCGAATTCTTAATTGGAAATGTGTCCAAAATTCCCCTATGCTTTCATGAAATTATCCAAAAAAATTTGCTTGTATATAACTTGTGCTAATCTAAACACCCTTCATCAGCTCTTCCCATAACCAACAAGAATCAGTTATTAACGGTGTCTAGTTTCAATAGGGCCAATGCTCAAACAGAGAGGCTATACAATAGAGACATTTATTCATATATGTAAGTGGAAAACTAATAATAGTTAAAAAGAAGAAGCAAGAAAAGTTATCAAATAATGCTTATGCATGGATTTCTTTTATAGGGTAATTGTAAAATGCATTGTATTTTTCTTGGAAATCATGTTTCAGATATTGGATACTCTTTAATGCACATTCATTGTTTTGTTCTATTCAGAACAAAATGTTATGAAATTAGATCTTTGATTTACTATTTATCTATTACAGTAGGCTTAATTTTTTATCCATGACCTTCATCTAATGATTAGGCAAGTAATGTCAGTACCCAGAAAATGAAAGAAACTATTCTCTATTTCTAAAGAAGTAAAAGAAATTCTTTTGCACAACTGCAATGGTAGGTATTATGAAGGGGAGATTTCATCAGAATACATGTGGAAAGACAATGACGACTTTGTGGATTGCTTCCTAAAAAAGAAAAGTCAGTTTTTCAACAAAGAATGCATGTCCTTTTGTTTTAAAAAAAATTTTATATGATGGCACTAGTTTGTGATGGTTGTTGGGGATGAAGATGGCTCAAAGTCAGGGCATGGCCAAAGAAGTTATTTGCAAGAAGGTGCATGGGATGTTATTCATGTTATTGAAGTAAGCTCTATTTTCTTCTTGCCTTGTCTATTCTAATTTCAAATTTCTTATGCATGTATAGTACTTCCCTTTCCATGATTATCATGACAGGTGATCTTCTTTAATTTTCCTTTAGTTTGTTGGGTCGTTGGTTTTCTTTTGGTTGATGGAACAGACCCGGATGTGCATCGGAGCTATCCGGATGTTGAACGGAGGTCCCTGGAAGGTGAGAACCGCTGTTGTGACCATGATGAAGCTATCCATTTCCTATAGATGGCATTGGAGTGGCCTGGCCATTTGGATAGGCCTAAAACCTAAATGTATTCTCAAATTCTTAAACTTAAACCTACATCTAATCCTAAAACCTAAACCTAAACCTAAAACCTAAATGTATTCTCAAATCCTTAAACCTAAACATACACCTAATCCTAATCTCAACTTCTTAACCTAAACCTAAACTTGAAAACCCAAACCTAAAACCTATTCTCAAATCCCAAAACCTATAACCTAAACCTAAACATATAACCTAAACGTATAACCTATAACCTAAACCTAAAACCTAAATGTATTCTCAAATCCTTAAACCTAAACCTACACCCAATCCTAATTTCAATTCCTTAACCTAAACCTAAACTTGAAAACCCAAACCTAAACCCAATCCCGAACCCAAACCCAATTTCCTAAACCTAAACCTTAACCTATTCTCAATTCCCTAAAGCTATAACCTATAACCTATAACCTATAACCTAAACCTAAACCTAAACTTATAACTTAAACCTATAACCTATAACCTTAACCTAAACCTAAAACCTAAACCTAAATGTATTCTCAAATCCTTAAACCTAAACCTAAACCTATAACCTAAACCTATAACCTTAACCTAAACCAAAACCTATAACCGAAACCTTAACCTATAACCTATAACCTAAACTTATAACCTAACCATAACCTAAACCTAAAACCTAAACCTATACCTATAACCTTAAACCTAAAACCTAAATGTATTCTCAAATCCCTAAACCTAAACCTACACCCAACCCTAATCTCAAATCCCTAACCTAAACCTAAACCTAAACTTAAACCCAATCCCGAACCTAAACCCAATTTCCTAAACCTAAACTTTAATCTATTCTCAATTCCCTAAAGCTATAACCTATAGCCTATAACCTATAACCTAAACCTAAACCTAAACCTAACCTAAACCTATAACCTTAACCTAAACTTAAAACCTAAACCTAAACCTAAAACCTAAATGTATTCTCAAATCCTTAAACTTAAACCTACACCTAATCTTAATCTCAACTCCTTAACCTAAACCTAAACTTGAAAACCCAAACCTAAACCTGATCCCGAACCCGAACCCGATTTCCTAAACCTAAACCTTAACCTATTCTCAATTCTCTAAAGCTATAACCTATAACCTAAACCTAAACCTAAAACCTAAATGTATTCTCAAATCCCTAAACCTATAACCTAAACCTAAACCTTAACCTAAACCAAAACCTATAACCTAAACCTTAACCTATAACCTAAACTTATAACCTATAACCTAACCTTAACCTAAACCTAAAACTTAAACCTAAACCTATAACCTAAACCTAAAACCTAAATGTATTCTCAAATACCTAAACCTAAACCTAAACCTAAACCTAAACCTAAACCTATAATCTAAAAATATAACCTAAACCTAAACCTATAACCTTAACCTAAACAAAAACCTATAAACTAAACCTTAACCTATAACATATAACCTAAACTTATAACCTATAACCTAACCTTAACCTAAACTAAAACCTAAACTTAAACCTATAACCTAAAACCTAAACCTAACCTAAAACCTAAATGTATTTTCAAATCCCTAAACCTAAACCCACACCTAATCCTAATCTCAACTCCCTAACCTTAACCTAAACCTAAACCTGAAGACCCAAACTTAAACCCAATCTCGAACCTAAACCCGATTTCCTAAACCTAAACTTTAACCTATTCTCAATTCCCTAAAGCTATAACCTATAACCTTTAACATAAACCTAAACCTAACCTAAACCTATAACCTTTACCTCAACCTATAACCTAAACCTAAACCTAAAACCTAGATGTATTCTCAAATCCTTATACCTAAACCTAAACCTAAACCTAAAACCTAAATGTATTCTCAAATCCTTAAACCTAAACATACACCTAATCATAATCTCAACTCCTTAACCTAAACCTAAACTTGAAAACCCAAACCTAAAACCTATTCTCAAATCCCAAAACCTGTAACCTAAACCTAAACCTAAACCTATAACCTACAACATTAACATAAACTTATAACCTAAACCTATTCTCAAATCCCAAAATCTATAACCTAAACCTAAACCTTAACCTAAACCTAAGCCTATAACCTAAACCTTTAGTTGAAGACTTCAGACAAGCCTTTCATATATGATATTAAAGATACATGGATGTGTAAGAAAACTTCAGACAAGTCTTTAATAGTTATAGATCCGTTTAGTTGATTGTGGCCCGACTAGAGGACTGACCTGATTCTTTGGATACGGAATCTACAGTTTACCCTTCTAATGGATGGCTTGGATATTACACCTGTCTCCCATGCCGGCATGTGCTAGTGTGTGCATTAGCTCACTTACACATGCAGGTGAGCTTAGCAAACCTCATTCCCTTCCTTAGGTGGGTTCTACCAAGAAGGTGCAGATTTTTAGCAAGCGGTGAACCTGCTTCTGAACATTATTAGATTATTTTATGATGGTGATCTTTTCTCTATACAACGTGATGTACTGTATACCCTAGAAACTATCTAGAACTCGAGGCATTTCCACTAATCACTAGTATGTCCTACTTGTAGTTGACAAGCAAATGGAGATTTTCTTTTCATGATGGTCAGCTCTGCTTACACATTTTTCATGTCATAGATACTCGTGGTCAGTATCTATTCCACTTGGGAAGTGGGTACTTGTGGCTACCGATGGTCTTCCTTGCAAAAATCGTTCAGACATTTTTTTGGTCCTACAAACCATATGGTGAGACCATTCCTTTTGTGTCAATTTCATTCCTCTTTAAGTTTTTATTAATTCATTAAGAATATAAAAAAAATGGTTACACATGATACACTTCTTTCACTGTCTTTCTCTCCCCCAATGGCCACTCTGATTTATGAATGCCATGACTATTTGTAAGATGATGGAATATACGAAGCTATTGCAGGAAGAGACTTTGTCATTACTAGAGTTGCATTTCGAGACAACTCTTCAAAGTACTACATAAATGACCGTGGAAGTAATTTTACCGAGGTTACTAAGAAATTGAAAGGAAAAGGAGTGGACTTGGACAATAATCGATTTTTTATTCTTCAGGTGGGTGATGGGATGATGACTAAAAAGGCCTATTTACTTGTGAAAATAATATTATACCATCAAAATATATCTTCTCTTTCAATTCTTTATCATTGAAATTTCAGGGTGAAGTTGAACAAATTTCTCTAATGAAGCCAAAGATTTGTATTTTCAGCATTATTGTAATTGTAATTATAATTGATTGAATGAAGGATTGTAATTGAATGAATGAATGATTGTAATTTATTTTAATGAAATGAATGAATGATTATGTAGGTGGTAATTGAATGAACAAACGATTATTTATATTTTTTAATGTACAAAATAGCTACGGATATTGACTGTAGCTGGTAATCTGACAGTTGTAGCCATTATTAAATTTGACATATTGTTATGGACTTTTATCTACAAATAATATCCGTAGCGGTTTATGCTTATCGCTACAGATATAATTGCTATGGATTATATCCGTAGCTGTTGCAACTTATAGCTACGGATTAAATCTGTAGCTATAGGTTCCAGACCTATTGTTACAACACCTATGACTACGGTCGTCCTACGGACTAGCTACGGACTAGAACCGTAGCCATAGGGCTATGGCTACGGATTTTATCCGTAGCCTTTGTCCCTTTTTCTAGTAGTGATTGTGTGATTGTGATTACTGTATGCCCTAGCGACATTAGGGTTGTGACTGCCACAGGCATGTTATGGATGACCAGATGGGACACCGAAAATGTTTAGGTTCGAGTATTTGGGTACTTTGGATGTCTGTGGGTGAAAGTTCCTAAACCTCCGAGGTCAGAAAATTCCCTAACGTCGAGACTGAGTGGATACATGAGTGCCTGTGTGCCGAATATCAGGAGGCCGCATCTCCCACTATGTCGTGGTCGGATGGGAGGGGGTGTGGCCTTACCCGCCCGAGAGTAGGGGGCATAGCTAGGCTGAGTTTAACCATCTAGTGAATGGGTCCGCTATTGACGTGCTGGGTAGATATTGGCAGATTACTAGTCAGGTGGATAGTGAGGTCTCTTCCACTTGCATGGTCGCGCGTCAATGGGGGACGATTTACATGTAGAGTGTACTAGACCCTGGTGATGATCCTAAAGATGAACAGTACTAATATGTGGACTGATTGGGAAGGAGTTATATACTCATTCATTCATTCATTCACTATCCACTTGGGCTAATGGTACGTAACTATTTGTTGCATGTGCCTTCACAATGGCAAGGATTTCAGTTGAGGCACGCGACTAACCTGAGATCAGGAGTTTATCACATTGAGTCTGACTATCCAAATTTAGGCATGGGACTGGTTTAGATAGAAGTCCCTTGTGATGGACCCCATAGCCTGGGATACCAGGTACTCTCATCCCGAATCCACTCCAGCTTGGTCATTTCATTTGCACTGCATATTGCATTGCATCCTTGACATCTTTTACTTGACTCTTTACATCACTATATTGAATACTTGGCTTACTATGTCTTCGCATTACGTAGCTGATCTACATTACTTCCTCAGTATTTATCTCATCATGATCTTGCCAGAAATTTTGATATTGTATGATGTCACGCCCCAAACCCGAAAATCGGATTCATAGGAATCCCGATCGCTGAGTCCGGTGCCGACAGCCTCCGTAGTACCCCATTCTCGGCTCCTAGCATTCATATGCCAGGTTCCGATCCTGGGATCCTACAAGGAGGATTTTATTTTATTTTTTTTTGAAATGTACATTTAACTAGTAATAAGCATAACCACAAGATTACCCAATTCACAACAGCAACATCGTCATCACATATTCACTAATATAATCATTTGAATACAATACTAAAAGGGAAATACATAAATAGAGAATCAAGCTCCAGAAGACCACCGCACGCTCCAAGCTCAACACTGCTGCAGCCTAACATCACCTGCACACATCTATCGTGCATAAGCTTATAGAAAGCTTAGAGGGTGGTGTAAGTGTGTGCACAAGGCAAGTGTCAAGTATTCAATACAATGTCATAATCATACAATACCAAAAACACTGATAATTCATAATTCGTACATCATCGAAATAAGCAGAAATACTGACAAGTCCATAAGTCAATAAATATCAGGATACGCAATATAGAACAATTATGTAATAAAGAATCATAAAGAGCTAAATATCAAATGCCAAGGATGCAATGCAATATACAAATCCTTCTAATTCTATTTAGGCCATATAAGGGCAGAAACATAGCAACTCAAAATGTCATATGCCTGCGAATGTAATGCCATATGCGATGCGAATGAAATGACCATGCTTGGAGTGTGAAGTCGGGATGATAGCACGTAGTATCGCAGGCTACGGGGCCCACCACAAGGGACTTTTATCCAAACCAGTCCCATACCTAAATTTGGATAGTCAGACTCATCGTGGTAAACTCCTGATCTCAGGTTAGTTGCGCGCCCAACCGAAATCCTTGCCATGACGAAGGTACACAACAATTAGTTACGCACCACCAGCCCAAGTAGATAGTGAATGAATGAATGAATGAGCATGCAACTCCTACTCAATAAGTCCACATATCAGTACGGTTCCTCTCTAGGAAATCACCGGGGTCTATTACACTCCACCAGATTGTCGCCCCATCGCGTGCAACAAGGTGAGTGGAAGAGACCTCACTATCCGCCTGCCAATATCGGGCCCAGCTCGTCAATAACGGACCCATTCCTCGAGCTGGTCAGACTCAGCCTAGCATTGTCTCCTCCTCTCGGGCAGGTAAGGCCACACCCCCTTCCAACCGACCACGACACAGTGGAGAGCGCAGCCATCTGGTAATCGGCACTCAACGCTCATCTACCCACTCGGTCTAAACGTTGGAGCAACCTCTGGAACCAAGAGGGTTTAGGGACTTTCACCCAGGGATATCTATAGCACCCCATGTAGAACAGATTTTCGGTATCCCATCTGGCCATCCACGATATGTCTGTGGAGGCTACGGCCCTGATGTCACTCAGGCATATAGTAGTCACAACACACAATGCAAGATGCGTGAGTCATACAATCCAATCATGCACCAATCTTGCGCATACCGTGCGCTTACGTGAGACAATCTCCGCCTATCAGGGAGTCTCATAATAACCAACACTATGACATATGCAATGGTCAATCATATCTCATAACAGACATGCAGATGATGCGTATGGGCATGTATCATGATGTTATGCAGTCACATACTCATAATTAGTATCAATAACTAACATCAACAATCGACCTCTACAATGTGGACATTTAACTAACATTGCTCCCAAGGAATGACCCACATAGGGCCAAACATATAATGAACTCATGACCTCACACAAGGGCCAAAAGTAGAACACGATGGGCCTCACTCAAGGGTTACATGTACACAACAGGTGGGCCCTGCTCATGGGCCCAACATACATCATAATGGGATTTTTCACCTGACCCTCAAATGCATCACAATAGGCCTCATCATCTAGGCCTCAATATACATCACATTGGGCCTTAGACACAGGATAAATACACATCACGTCGGGCCTCAAATATGGATCGCATGTACATCGTATTGGGCCCCGACAATCGGAATCGGCAATCGACTATGACAAATCAAAATCGGTAATCGGCCTCGATCGATAATCGACAATCGGCCATGACAAATCAAAATCGGTAATCGGCCCTGGTCGATAATCAGCCTTGATCGGTAATCGGCCATCAGAATCGGTACTCGGCCTCGATCGATAATCGGCAATCGGTCATTAGAATCGGTACTGACAATCAGCACATAAACAAGGCGAGGTCTAGAGATGAACAGACGATCGACCATAATATAAAGATCGGCCCTCGGCCGTGGTTATATCAAATTCGATAGCACAGATCTATCCATGTATGGTGAATGGGGCCCTCTAATTAAGGTTAACCCACAAGTGATAATGAGAATGAAACTATCAAGGCCTAAGGGAAGGTCACAATGTGGGCATTCAACCATCATCGCCCATCGATGTAGTCATTCAACCAACATTGCTCCCACAAAATGGTCCACATAGACCAAACGTATCGTGGGCCCATGGCCTCATACATGGACCTAATACATATCACTATGGACCTCACTCATTGGCCGCTTATGCATCATATTGGGCCTTGCTCATGGACCTCATGTACATCACAATAGGCCACATTTCAGGCTGAAACACTTCTCAATGGGGTCACATCACCTGAGTTACATCATAACGGGCCACATTACCTCGAGTAGACCACGCCCATGGGCCGTGCCAATGGGCCTCAAACACATCAAGTAGGTTGTATCAATGGGCCGCACGAATGAGCCTCAATCACATCAAGTGGGTCATATCAATGGGCCGCACCAACGCACAATAGGTGGGCCCCACACATGCAGCAAATGGGCCCCACTAGATGGTCAAGGTGGCTAGAATACATACACTAGAGCCCCAGCTAGCATTAATATACAATGCATGCATTATGATCGGGGCCCACTGTCCATGTTGGACTGAATGGTGTGGATCAAAACATATATCATAGTGGTTCCACCATCAGGATACATGTACAGAAGGTGGGAACCACGGGCCTGATGACTCCCATGCACAGCAGCACATTGCTGCTCGTCCATCAGATGGACGTGTTGGACATAACATAAACATCATGGTGCGGGTCCCACGCAACACACTAATGATGATATCAATGGTGGGTCCCACACAACACTCCAATGATGATTAACACCGTCCAAACATCGCCTATGTAAATCAGCACTGCCTCAAACATTGACAGAGTAATCACCACCATCTGGACACTGCCCAGCTCATCAGCATGGTCCAAATATTGTCCAGCGCTATCCAAATATGGGGGACGGTGTGGATGAAATACATACAACCTGGTGCGGTCCAGCACCGTCCAAACATGGTCCAGCAATTCAGCACCGTCCAAGATTTGGACAGTGCGAAATAAGGCACATACAACAAGGTGGATCTCACCGTCCAGGTGAATGGACGGCGAGATAAAACATATACATCAGGTATGCCTCACAGCTGTTGGCAGCGTGGGTGTAACACATATACACGTGGGGTCCACAGCTGCAGGCAGCATGGACAGGACATACATCATGGTGGACACCACCTCTGGGTGGCGTGGATTAAACAGATACCTCACGGTGGTGTCCCACCATTCCGAATGATGTACGGCTGGGATAAATCAAACATCACACGTGGGCTCCACATGCTTTCAGCATGAATGTACATCACATACATCAGCGGCCCCACCGTCCGTTACTGGACGGTGGGTGGGTGCAATGCACACATCATGTGGGTCCACGTGGGTGTGACCCTCAACAGATGGACGGCCATGAATAATACACATGTATCAAGGTGGGTCCACATAAATGGACGGTTTGGATCATCTGCCACAAGATAGTGGCCACGTGGATGGGATCCATGGGTGGATGAGATACATACAGTAAAGGTGGGTCCCACGTGGAGCCCACCATAATGTTATATATGTATATATATATAACACATAAATATTATTATTATTATTATCATAATTATTAAAATCAAGCCAGCGTCCAGACTTGTAGTCTTCCTGATCTAAACGGACGGTGTGGATTATCCACATACATCACGGTGGCTGTGCACCGTCCAATCACTCCAGCACCATCCAGATCATCTGGACGGTGTGGATGGAACAAATACAGCATGGTGTGGCCCACATAACTTGGTGACGTCAATCCAACAGTTGTTGCTGTTGGAGTCCCCACGAATGAACGGTGTGAGATGTACATACATCACGATCAGGCCCGCACAGCCTGCTGACGTCAATCAACAGCTGTGTGGTGCTGGGTTGCTAGTCCAGCGTTCAATAGATGAACGGTTTAGATATATCACATGCCTCTTGCTCAGGCCCTCGTGCAGATGAATGGACGGTATATATAAACACATACATCATGCATGTGGGTCCTGCACAGATGGACGGCACAAATAGGACACTTACATCAAGGTGTGCCCCACATGTCCACACATACCACACGCATGGGGCAGGTCCCACGTCCAAAACAGGTGGACGGGTGGTATAAAACACATGCATCAAAGCAGGGTCCACTGTCTAGATCAGATGGACGGACGGTGGATATAGGGTATATACACCAAGGTGGGTCACACCGTCCAGACCATCTGGACGGTGGATGAGATGGAAGAAACACTTACCTCAAGTTGAGGTGGTCCGCACAAGTCATTAAGGTGGGCCCCACGTGCACGGTGTAAATGCAAAACATATATCACGTTGGGTACCACCGCTGCACTGTCCAAATGACGGTGTGGGTACAAATCACACAGCGAGGTGGGTCCCGCCCATCCATAACGTACGGATGACAGGAATACAAAACATATATCAAGGTGGATCTCATCCCACACGTACAGCACATGTGGGGTGGGCCCCACACGAGCTAGAATGGGATGAACAATGCAATACAAAACATTCACTGCAATGGGATCCACGAAGCTTGCTGATGAAATCAGCAGTTGATGCTGCTGGGGCTACCTCCCCATCGGACGGTCTGGATGTAACATTACCTCATTGTGGGTCCCACAGAGTTTGGTGGCGTCATTTACACCAGCTATATAACTGGTGTGAAGTACCTGGCCAATCCGTTCAGCCAGGTGAGTCCCTCATGGGGCTGGATGGCATGGATTTCTCACATATACAAAGGTGGGCTCCACCGTGATGGGTGGCATGGATACACCACGCGCATTAGGTGGGTCACACGGCATCAAGAAAGAGAGGGACAGAGAGAGATGTCGGAGTAGCAGAGGGACCCCGCCACTACGAGCCTCTCTTAGATCATAACACATACATCAAGATGGGTCCCACCAAATGTGGGCCCTTAAATCAAAGAAAAATAAAATTAAAAAAATCACCCACAAGATAAAGGAAAAAGAGAGGGAGAAAGGGAGAAAGAAGCACCCACCTTTGATCTTTTTTGGACTTTTTCTTCCATCAATGTATGTCAGAGATCCAATAGAGGCACTTCAACGGTTGAGATCGACTTAGGATGGTGGAGATGGGAGATAGGAAAGTGGGCCACATTTTCTCTCCATGAAAGCAATGGAAGTCCAAGCTCTCATGGTGCTTAGGAGAAATGAGAGAGAGAGAGAGAGAGAGAGAGAGGAGTGGTGATGGAGTAGAAAGGGATGGGTTCTTTTGACTTTTTATAAGAAAAGAATGGGCTAAGCATGGGTTGCATTGACTTTGGGTAAGGAGAGGTAAGGATGAGTGATGGCTTGTGATGGGATGTACTTGACTTATAATTGATGTGATTGATGGGACATATCGTAGAGATTCCCTTGATACTTGCAACGCGCAGTGTTTTCTCGAACTGAACGCAGGCCCACATCTCCTGGCCTGGGTATCGCCTTGGCGCGTGAGACGCGGCATTGGAACCGCGGTGACAGTGCGGTGGCACTGGTACAAGTCTCGGGTCGAACTGACTTAGACCGACAGGATCCGTCTCAGGATTACGTACAACGCCGGTTATAGATCGCGAGTCACCGAAAATCGATCGGAATGACCGTGAAAGCCTCAGGAACAGTACGAATTAGGATACGGGTTTTACATATGATTTATAGACTTGTAGTATTTTCGCTTACTCTGATTACTCTGATATCGCTTACTTGTCACTTATCTTGTGCACACACTTACACCACCCTCTAAGCTTTCTATAAGCTTATGCACTATAGATGCGTGCAGGTGATGTTAAGTTGCAGTAGCGCGAAGCTTGGAGCATGTAGCTGACCTCTGGAGCTTAATTTTGACATATGTATTTTATTTTTAGTATTGTATTCAAATGTATATATTAGTGGATATGTGATGATGATGTTGTCTTTGTGATCTTTGTGATTTGGGTAAACTTATGGTTATACTTCTTACGAGATAAATGTACATTAGAAAATCCTCCTTGTATGATATCAGGATCGAAACCTGGCATATGAGCGTTGGGAGCCGAGAAAGGGGTACTATATAGGTTATCGGCACCAGATTCTTCGATCGGGATTCATGTGAATTTGATTTTCGGGTTTGGAGTGTGACAGAAGTTGGTATCAGAGCATAACTCAGGAATACCTGAGGATAACATCAAATATCTGTTGATAGATATCCTACACTCTATGATTGTTGAGAACTTAAATGATTAGGTCTTCGAGTTTGAATAATTTAGAGACTTTCTTATAAAGCTCACCATCGTCGAGAGTATTTAAGGATAATAGGTGTCTTTGTTCCTTCCTATAGGACGTGCCACCCAGGAGAGCGACATGAGTGACTCCCACTCTACCACTAGAGATCTCTACTTCCCAACCTGAGATGTTGTTCCTCTACCTAAGACCAGTGTGGATCTGACCATACTCGTGAGTGCCTCCCAGTTACAGCAGATGTTACAAGCTGTGATGGCTGCCCTTCAGGGGCAGGGCAGGTACTCCGTTATTTCGTCAGCCCAGGCAGAGCAGGAGCATGAGAGTGCCCTTCTTTAAGAATTCTAAAAGCTCGATCCCTCGCGTTTCCAAGGCAAGCCAGATCCTACAACAACCAAGAAATGGCGCTCCGATGTAGAGAAGATTCTTTATACTATTGCATGTACGACCCAGCAGCGAGTACGGTTGGCAGTATTTCTTCTTTAGGGTAAGGCCGAGCACCGGTGGACCTCCGTCACCCATGATGCAGGGCCAGATTTTGCCTAGACATGGGAGGATTTCATAGACCAATTTGAGCAGCAGTACTTCCCCAACCATATTCGTTGGTAACGAGCATTAGAGTTCGAGACCTTGGTGCAAGGAGACATGTCCGTGGCACAATATGCGGCTCACTTTATAGCGTTATCGAGGTTCGTGCCATGTTTAGTTAATGATAAGGAGCAAAAGGCCCGTCGTTTTGAGAATAACTTACGTTTTGGCCAAAGGAGTCGTGTCGTCGGACACATGCTCCCACCTTTGAGCAAGTAGTTCAGAGGGCCCAGATTCACAAGGCAGAATGGAATGATTTGCAGAGGGCTCGTGACCACAGGAGAGGCCGAAAAACCCCTCTAGTAGTTCCCAGTAGCAGCAGCGTCGATGGCCGCAAAGGCACAGGGATCGTCCATCCTTTCGAGTGCCTTCAGTACCACCACAGAGACCGTTCATGGGCGTTTGCTTCAGATGTGGTGAGTCGGGGCATCTTAAATGTGAGTGCCCCATTTTTTTAGCAATAACAACCTCCTTGGGGGAGGACACACGCCTCCTGAGCAGACCTAGGGCAGGTCTTATGCGGCTCAGCAGGACCCTCAGTCGCTAGGAGTCGTCGATGATTCGCACGACCAGGCATTAAGACTATATTGTTAGATTGGTCATTAATGAGATGATGAGGTTACAAGGTATCCCAGTTTCGATGGTTTTTGGTCCAGGGTCTGAGGTTTAATAGGGGTCACCATAGTATTGATGAGGTGTCTTGGGAGCGTGAGGTTGAAATTAGAGAGAGTTATTCTCATCCTGTTGTAAATTGATTGTGCCTTGACATATATATATATATATATATATATATATATATATATATATATATATATATATATATATATATATATATATATATATATATATATATATATATATGATGTTTCCTTTTTCCTTGTATGTTCTGTAAATTTCAAGATGAAATTTTTATTAAGAGAGGAGAGCTGTGAGGCCTGTATCCTAGCTCGTACTATTCCATAGGCTTCAGCGGTCCTCTCGGTCGAATTCCCGTAACTCGCGATTTGTAATCTGCAGTTGCGCGTGACCCTGCATCATATCCTACATTCCAGAGTCAACTTGACCCGAGACTTATACCCTAGTGACCGCACCGTCACTGCGGTTCTGATGCCGCGTATTACACACCGAGGCGATACCCAAGCCAGGAGATGTGGGCCCACGTTCAGTTCGAGAAAAACATCACACGTTGCAAATACTAAAGGAATCTCTATGACACGTCATATCAAATGTCAAGTACAACCATTTCATCCCCAAGTATAACACTCCCCAAAGTCAAGTCTCTCTCCCTTACACAAGTACATCCAACCATCACCTTTCACCCATCCCTCACCCATCGCTCACCCATCTCTCCCTCTCTCTTATACCTCTCTCTCTCTCATCTCTCTCTCATTTTCCTGCCAAGCAACCAACGTCCAATGCTCCATGAGAGAGCTAGGTGTGGCTCACCTTCCTATCTCCCATCCCCACCCTTCAAAATTGATCTCGACCGTTGAATCATGTCCCATTAGAGCTATGATGAGGAGGAGCCCAAGAAGAAGTAAAAGGTACGTGTTCTTTAGGTAGAACCTTTCATTTTCTTGTTTAGGGCAAGTGGGATCCACCAATCAATGGTGAGGATCCCATCTTGGTATCTAGGTGTGGCCAATGGCCCACCTTGATCACAAGCATGCATGGTAATTTATCGTCTCTCTCTCTCTCTCTCTCTCTCTCTCTCTCTCTCTCTCTCTCTCTCTCTCTCTCTCTCTCTCTATTTTTCCTTGTGTGTGGCCCACCCTGATGCACCCCGCCACGAAATATGGATTCTATCCATGCTAGCCACCCATGGGGCCCACCTTTGCCCATGTCCAGCAGGTGGCTGGATAGTCCAACGGTGCTGGCACCGTCGAGCAACCATGGATGAAAGGAAAATACAAATATCAGCATATTCAAAGCTGAGATGGGCCATACGTGTGGACCCACCACAATATATACGTTAGATCCAAACTGTCCGGGCGGCCAGGATGGTGGGGCCCAACCTGACACGTGTGGTGTCCACACCGCCAGCAAATGGGACGGTGGGACCGACAGGTAATGCATGCCTTGTATCCACACCGTCAGTAGGGGCGACAGGCCTGGTCATTAAAAAAAAAAAATTAAAAAAAAAAGAGACGGAAGTATCGGCTTGATCCAAAAATTTTAGTGGGCTACTCACATGGACCCCACCTTGATGTATGTATTCGATCCACACCGTTCACCCCATTTTCCAACTCATTTTAGCCATTAAACAAGAAATAGAAGCCAATCAGAATCTCTGGCGGGCCACATCATAGGAGACTGTGATATTTTCCATTAAAATCTGTTAGGGCCCACGGTAATATTTCTGCACATCAAAACATATTGAATATTGGGCTCGCTAGGCCTATCACGAGCCCGAGAACCCAACTGGCGGGGCAGATCCTCTTGATGTGGGCCCTACCTATGAAAATCCTAACATACAAAAAAAAAAAAATTTAAAATATGTGCAGGCACTATTGCTACCAACGTCCAGAGGACATTGCAGCAAGCAGCGTCCGGCTGCTTTAAATCAAGGCAGGGACTGTGGGCCCCACCACAGGTCCCACCGTAATGTATGTCAGACATTTATACGGTGCATTTAATAGGTCCCCTATAGGTATTGGGATACGCCAAAAATCAACCGTACATGGGACTTAGGTGCCTCACACCATCTAAAATCATGTGAAGACATGCTAAATCATATAAAAGCACTTGCTAGGGTCCATTTAAAATTTGGATGCATCTGGAGCTTAATCTGACCCCTTGATCAAGTGGGACACACATGATGGATGGGCTGGATTTGTGAACCACATCTTAGTGGGCCCCACAAATGATTGTGAATATTTTAATGAAGAGTAAACCCTCAACTATTGTGCATGGTGTGGCCCACACAAACCACAGATTGACTTGATTTTTAAGTCCCAGGCCCACCATGATAGGTGTGTTGCTTACACACCATTCATCCATATGTGTGTGTGTGCGCGCACACACACACACACACACACACACACCTTATATGGACCTTATAGGGCCATAGGTCCCACATAAATGAAGCGGATCTAAACATCAGGTGTGTGCCCACCAGCAACACTTGAGGCATCCCACCATGGAATGTATTGTGAGGCCCACCATAGTGTATGTGTTGTATATTCACACTGCCAAGCCTTTTCCAGTTAATGCAAGGTCGTGGGCCCCATTGAGAGGCAGGCCCAAATCCCAAGTGGACCATACTATAAGTAGTGGTGATTGAACGTTCACCATAGGGTCGACTCGAGAGGCCCACCATGTTATATATGTTGTATGTGCGTTGTCCATCCATTTTGGAAGCGTGTGGGCTGTCCCATTGGACCCACCCTGTTATGTGTGTTGTCATGGGCTGCTCCTTAGGCCATGTGATGTGGCCCATTATGATGTATTCGAGGCCCATGGAATGTGGCCCATTATGATGTATTTGAGCCTATGGGTGAGACCCAATGTGATGTGTATTAAGCCCTTGTAAGAGAACCATTGTGCTGTATTTTTGACCCATCTGATGAGGCCCATTATGATATATTTTCGGCCCAAATGATAAGGTCCATTGTAATGTACTTTCGGCCCATTTGGTAAGGCCCATTGTAATTTCTTTCCAGCCCATTTGAGGCCCACGTATGATGTATACTTGAGGTCCACCTGTAATGTATACTTGAGGCCCATGTGATAAGGCCCACCTGCCTTGTATTTAAGGCCCATATGATGTGACCCACCTCCTTAAATATGAGGCCTATGGGTAAGGCCTATTGTGATATGTATTAAGCCCATTAGTGCGGCCCATTGATGCAGCCCAATCGATGTATATGAAGCCCATTAATGTGGCCCAGGGACGCAGTCCACTTGATGTATATGAGGCCCATTGGTGTGGCCCATGTGATATGGCCGACTCGATATATATGAGGTCCATTGCGATGAGTGATTACTCCATAATGTATGTAATGATGATTATGGTGAGTCATGCCTTGGGAGTAATGATGGTTTAATGTCCACACCGATATGCAATGATGGTTAAATGTATGCATTGTGACCTTCCCTTAGGCCCTTTATTATGCCGAGGCCAATTTGAATTGTTGAGGCTAATTCTGATTGTTGATTGCCAATTCTGATTATCGAGGCCGAGTGTCGATGCCTAATGTGATGTATTATATGGCCCGTATTTGAGGCCCATTTTGATGTGCATTCAGCCTGTGTTTAAGGCCCAATGTGATGTATATGAGGCGTATGTGATGAGGCCCATTGTGGTGCATTTGGGGACTAGGCGATGGAGCCATTGTGATGTATATTAGGCCTATGTGATGAGGCCCATTGTGGTGCATTTGAGGGCTAGGCAATGGAGTCCATTGTGATGTATATTGGGCCCATGTGAGAGGCCCATCGTGATGTGTATTAAGCTCTTGAGTGAGGCCCACGATGTTGTATATTAGGCCCTCGTCTGTGACCATGGGTCCACTGAAAGTGCCCTGATTTGTCAATTAATGTGAGTGTTGAGTCAGCTAGACTGTAGAGCCTCATAGGAAGATCAATTCAAAAGCGTCCTCCTCAACCAAATGTGTGCAGAACTCGCCACAGGTAAATCTAAGTTTCACATCCCATGTCCCAAAACACCAGGTATGTAAAACCCTTAAAACAAGTTAGAACATCATAGCGTTTTTAAGTTCAGAAAACTTTTTCAAAATTAAAAAATCTTTAATTTTTCTTGCTTTTTTGATTTTATAGATAACAGCTCTATATGATCGACCTGCGCTGTCGATGTTCTCGATGACAAATCATTTCCATCAGAATGAGGATAGAAGTTCCAGCAACCAAATATATCTCTGGACAGATTTATCGATATCATCGATATTTGAACCTCGAGTCCATCGAAGGTGACTCGATAATATCGACAGGCAGATCTCTGATGCCCCTGTTCTCACTTAAGAATATCATATGTGTCTCGATATATCGAAGCCCTCCTCGATACCATTGAAGTTCAAATCTCGATGATATCAAAAGGCTCTCGATGTTATCGGTCATAGGCATGAAGATTTCCAGCCAAATATTTCAGGATAGTTTATCTATGATCGAGGGACACTCAATAGAATCAATATTCAAATATCGATGATATCGGTACAGTTTATATGGCATCGAACAGGGACAGAAACTATCTAGCAAGCTTAAATGAAAATCCCTTAGATTTATTGATGCCTCAACACAGCTATCGATATCATCGACATTCAAATTTTGATGATATCGAAGGTCCCTCGATCATTCTTGTAAACCTAAAATATTTTAAAGCAAGTCTCTCTCATTTTCAAATGTCGAGGAATCGAACCTCACATCGATGAAATCGGAGTTCAAAATCCGATGACATCAACACGTGTTTCGATTCCCACAACCAACTTGCAAAAGGTTTCAAAAGCGTATGACATTTGAGTTTGTGTCATTGAACGGACCGTCGATGCCATCGAGAGTATACTCTCGATGATATCGATCCTGCTTGATGATATCGAACTCTGTCATAAATGTGACCATTTTATATCCGTTGGAATCTTTTACCTATATAAATAGGACTTATCTATTATTGTTGGTAGAGAAAGAAGAGAGTGCTTTTGAGCATTTTACCTTAGATCATATACCCAAAGCTCTTTCTCTCATGGGAGTCCATCCTCCAATCCACCCTCATCAATAAAGTGGATTGGGGAATGAACTTCTGCATTCAAGGATCCTCCAGCTACTACCTTAACGAAAAATCATTAAGCTGGGATGCCTTGGATGCATAGATGACTAGAATCACTCTATCTTCTATATAAGAAAACATTTAAGAGAGTAGAATTTCCTCTTAACCTTGACCCAACCCAACACCGTATATCGGTACATCATCTATGTTACGAATCAAGGAAGCAGAAGATTCTTCATAAAAAAAAAAGAACGAGATCTTCGACAACGTGCTGAATGGGACTCATCCACTTATCTGTAAGTAACTACAGTCCAGAGGACCCTTGTGATCATTCCTTTATAGGATTGGGTCTAAGGTGTTTCTCACCCCTTACGAGTCGTCTAGGAGGCCTCCGGCGAGAGCGTACGTAGTGGGTGCATTTTGTTGACCCTTGCTGTGTGGAGAGTATAAATAGTTAGAGTCTTGTGGAAGATCCTTGGCTAGTATGCCTAAAAGTGGGTGTGTTAAGTTGACCCTTGCTCGTGAGAGCATAAATAGTGAGGTTCCTTGTATGGATCCTTGGCCAGTGTGCCTAAAACTGGGTGTTATGTGTTGACCCTTGCTCAGAGAGTATAAATAGTCGGCCTAGGTATAGGTTGTAAAGGTAGAAAGTGAACCTGATTTAAAACCTTATGTTTGAGGTGAACCGTTGTGAAACCTCCTTAGTGAAATCTGGCACACTCAAAGGTTGAGTGCGTCTGCCGGTAGTGGAGTAGACAGATCGTCGAACCACTATAAAATGACTGTGTTTGTGATTGATATTTGTTCTTGATTATTTGTGTGATTTCATTAACTGCCCTCATATTTACTCACACTTCACACACAGTCACATCCATTATAAACTATAAACTATTTCATGTTTATCATTCAATAGTTTTGTAATTGGATCCTCAATTTGGCTTGGAAGTCATTTGAGTTACTCCGATGATATCCTGATGCTTTTCATGCCTATTTACTCAGGATTAGATTAATAGGATTTCTAATAAGCATAAAATATTTAAAAAGTCCTATTCATCCCCCTCTAGGACTATTGGCATACTCCTTCTTCAACTAAAGCAGTCTTCACCGCTATTTCAATTGGTATCAGAGCGAGTCTCTCTTTAAGGGCTTCACCGCCTAGAGAGTGATCTTGATTGAAGTTGGGAATATGGCCAAAGGAGAGGGCTCATCAGTCTCTAGACCTGCAGTATTTGATGGATCAAATTATGCATACTAGAAGGCTAGAATGCACTACTTTCTGAGATCCTTGGACCATGATGTTTGGGATATAGTAAAAAGAGGATATGTTCCACCATCAGAACAAATAGTACTTGATAATGGGACAACTATCACCAAACCGAAACCTAAAGAGAAGTGGACAACATTCGATAAGGAAAATCAAACTGTTGAGGCTAAAGTCATGAATGTTATCTACTGTGCTGTGTCCCAAGATATTTTCAATCAAATCAGTATATGTGAGACATCCAAAGAAGCATGGGATTTGTTGAAAACAACCCATGAAGGCACAAGCACTGTGAAGAGATTTAAACTACAACTGACTTCACAATTCGAAAGTCTCAGAATGGAAGAGCATGAGACTTTATGAAGTTTTTCACAAAGTTAAATATCATCTGCAACTCCATGGATGGATTGGGAGAAAAAGTTCCGGTATAGAAAATTTGTAGGAAAATCCTAAGATCCCTACTAGAATAATTTAATCCCAAAGTAACAACGATTGATGAATGTAGGAATATAGAAGAAATGAAAGTAGAAGAACTGGAGGGTTCCCTACAAACTTTTGAACTACACTTCAACCAAACCCCTAAATCCAAAACAACTATCCTAAAAACTTCAAAGAAAATAATAAATAAGGACAGTGGAAGTGAAAAAGAAGATGAAGATGAGGAAGTGGCTTTGCTGGCGCAAGGATTCAGGAAGTTCCTTCAGAAGAATCATGGTCATCCTTCCAGAGAAAAAAAGGTGGACAATAAACCTTCTGCAAGTAAATTTGGTAAAAAGATTAAAAAATACAATGTTATGCCTGTCAGAAGTATGGACACCTGTCTACTGAATGTCCAAACAGAAAAACTAAGGGCAAGGCAATGACTGCCACATGGGATGATACAGAAGAGTCAAACTCAAAATCTAGTGACTCAAAGAGTGATGGAGACTAGAAATCCTTGAAAATTCTTATGGTCTCCACTGCTCGAATCATTCCCATTGAGACTGAGAACGAGGAACCGCAAGCCACTGAATCATTTCCATCAGATAATTAGGAAACTGAGAAGGAAGAAGAAGAAGAATAACAAAACAAGCTACAAGATGCTTAAAATCAATTGTACATTCGTAGCATCAAAGTTATTAAAAGACTTGGAATATTTGAGAACAAAAAGGAATTGCTGCAAAAAGATTTGGATAAAACTCTAGAAATTAATATACACTTAATCAATGATTTACAGCAATATCACTTAGATAATGATAGACTTGAAAGAATTAACACCTTCCTTAAATCCGAGTCTGAAAAACTAAAAAAACAAGTTGAGAAATTAAAAGACAAAAACATGCTCCTTCAAAACAAAAATTATACACTCCTGTTTGATTTAGAGGAATCCAAAAAAATTGTTAAGCTAAACTACAAGTTTTTCGAGAGTGGTGAGAAGTTAGAAAAACTCTTAGGTATGGAAAAACTTGGAAAAGACAAGAGCGGCTTAGGATATGAAACAAAGACTATGTAGCACCAACAACTGAAAAATCTACTGCCTCAAGTAGTAATAGAAGAACTACTCCAGTTTGTTATTTATGTGGTGTTTCAGGTCATTATCAGGATGAATGTCTGACATCTAGGTGGACTCAACATAACTCTGGTCAAAAGCATATTGGAAAATTCACACCAACCAGAGAAATACAAAAAGTCAACAGTCCACCGAGGAATATGGATAAAATAGATTCACATCCACCACCACCTAAAATGACTAACACAGAGCAATTGAATCAAGTGGTCAAATTGAACAAGAAAACTAAATCTACCACGGTTAAAAATCCCATCACAAAATGGGTTCCAAAAGAAAAGAAGAATTGTCCGGTTACTCATTCAAACCATATACCAGGCAATGAAACAAAATGGTACGTAGATAGCAGATGTTCAAGACATGTCACAGCTGACAAATCTCTCCTTACAAATTATTCAGACCTCAATAATGGGATAGTCACCTATGGAGATGGAAGCACCACTAAGGTAATTGGATACGGAATCATTAAGGGAATCCAGTTTCTTAAAAATGAGAATGTCTTTTGCATAAAAGGATTAACACATAATCTTCTAATCATTTCTCAAATTCGTGACAATGAGCATGTGATTGCATTCTACAAGGAGAAATGTGAAATCCTAGACCTCTCAAGAAAATCAGTGATGAAGGGTTCTCATACAAATAACCACTGCTATGTCACCAAAGGTAAGGGAAAGGATGATCCCTATGCCTAGAAATACTAAGAATAGAAAAATAAGTCCAGGTCATGCATCAAGATCTGGATATTTTTGCTAAAATAACACAATTTTGCTGGGCTTTCAATGATATATCTAAGGTTTCTCACCTCAATCTTTTTGTATATAAACATCTTAATGTTTATAATGTTGATTTGTACAATGCTTGTACAAAATTCTGTTGCATATACTGTTGATACATAAATATACTAATAGTATACATGAAAGGTTGTCTAAATACTGAAAATTGAAAACATTCACCTTTGAGATACCTGTCGATACATCGAGTGATTGGTTCGATTACATCAACCGCAAATTGATATCATTGATGAACTCTAGAGAAGCTGAATCGTTGGGTCGGTTGGTCTTCCCTCTGATCTTCATTGAAAATATCAAATAGGGTTCCCGATATCATCGAAATGATGTTCAATGATATCAACGATTACTGCTGAATTAAAGACGGAAGAACGGAAAAAGAGACTCACTGGTTGATCTCAGAGTGGGATTGCATTTCTCATAACAGTTTTTCTTTCTCAAGAAAAAATGTCCAAAGGCGTGGTTCTTCCACAATGTTTCTCAACGGAAAGCAAGAAAGGTAAGAAGAGTGCAACTGGCTCATCTCCTTGTTTCAACTTAAACTTTATGGCAGAACGAACTGTTCAAAGGAAATGCATTGAACCCTTTGGAATTCTTGGTCTCTTAAAACTAATTGGGTAGAGGAATACCGTGAATTTTCATGGAGGATTTCAGCATAATCTGGTGCATCAGTTTTTGAGTTTAATTTACTATGTTGAAAATAATTGTCCAATCGTTTCAGTCACTATCATAAATCAGACCGAGCACATCACCCCTAGACTGATAAGTCAATTGATTGGGGTAGAGGTCACTATGATACCTGTATCAAAACAAAATATGAATGGTCTAGGTGTATGAGGAGAAGTTACTCATGCACTATGTAATGGTGCTACTATACCTAGAAATGCAAAGAATACTCTTCATACTAAATACCTCAATCCTAAGTACAAAATCCTTCACAGCATTTTCAGCACAAATTTGTATCCCTGTGAAGTCTCTAGGAACAAGCTTTCTCCATACATTCCAAATGTTTTGTATGATGTTCATCCCGGTATTCACATCTGCCTACCCACTCTCATTCTTCAATAATTAATTCGGGTGTCTTCAGATGAATCCATCACTACACTTCCATTCCCATGTATGGTGTCCAAGCTATCACGACAATTTGGGTTGCCTCCTACTAACGATCTCCCACACCTGTGTGTTTGGTTTAATCATGAAGATATTTACAATATCGTTACCAACATGTCTCGTGGGGAAAAAATCGATTCAAGCTCAGACAAAGGCTATCCTGTTCACAGCTCCACCTCAGTTGAGAACATTCAGGCTATCCCTGAACAAGATACTATATAGGATCTGCTTGAGAGACAATCCTACATAATGAAGCAGCTGAATGACTATGAAGCCTATCTATTGGAGATCAAAACCATGCTGACGACTCTGCAACATGAAACACAACAAATTCTAAATGTCTTACCAGCACAGTAAAGGTTTTTGTTTGTCTATAGTATGCCCAATGCATCACATACCTGGATTCTTCCTGAAATGCTTAGGGCATAAATATCTTTTTGAATGCTTTTCGCTCATACATAGGTGTGATGCATTACTAACTTATAAAGTTCAAAAGTCTCTTTTTGGTGTAATAACCTCTGAGTAAGGAATACTTAGTCTTTGATGGTTTTCTGTTCTACTACTGCCGAACTGGGGTAGTTCATGTTTTTGAACATTCTGAATTTGGCTAGATATAACTCACATTCTTTTCTGCCATGATTATGAGTTAAGATCCCCTATTTTATCTAGTCTCTGAGATGGAATGCATGTAATGTTTTTGATGATTATTCTTATATCACTGCGTTATTTGATCTAATATGCATACATAGTTCTGAAAATGATGTCTACGTAAACTAATTCAAATCATTTTACATTTGTACCTTATATCTGTATGCCCTCTGGATGTTGGTTCTCTTAAGTTTCTTTACCTTCAGTCAATATCAACTACTATATCTATCTTTGTCAATGACTGATAAAAAGGGGAAGAACAATTCAAACACCCCGCAAGGAAAACTGCATATCTACTTGAATTGTGATACAGGTGTTAGGGGGAGCAGTTACATTAAGACAGGGGGAGAACGCAGTTAAGGGGAGCAGCTACTGAGTGTGTATGGTTTCACTAGACATTGTAAAATTGTGTAAATCATGTACACATAATTTAGGATATGTTTGTACAGAAGCTATTATAGGGTGTTTTGGTATTTTGTCACTTAATTGACAAAGGGGGAGATTGAAAGTGCCCTGTTTTGTCAATTAGCGTGAGTGTTGAGTTAGCTAGACTGGAGAGCCTCATAGGAAGATCAATTCAAAAGCATCTAACTCAACCGGATGTGTGCTAAACTCGCCACAGGTAAATCTAAGCCTCACATCCCCTATCCCAAAACACCAGGTATATAAAACTCTTAAAACAAGTTAGAACATCATAGGATTTTTAAGTTAAGAAAACTTTTTCAAAATCAAAAAATCTCTAAGTTTTCTTGCTTTGTCGATTTTATCGATACACGGCTCGATATGATCAACCTGTGCTATCGATGTCCTCGATGAAAAATCAATTCCATCGGAATGAGAACAAAAGTGTCTAGCAACTACATATATCTTTGGATGGATTTGTCGATGTATCGATATTTAAACCTCGAGTCCATCGAAGGTGACTCAATAATATCGACAGGAAGATCTCTGATGCCCCTGTTCTCACTTAAGAATATCATATGTGCATCGATATATTAAAGCCCTCCTCGATACCATCGAAGTTTAAATCTCAATGATATCGAAAGGCTCTCGATATTATCGGTCATGGGCATGAAGATTTCCAGCAAAATATTTTAGGATAGTTTATCTATGATCGAGGGTCACTCGATAGAATAAATATTCAAATATCGATAATATCGGTACAGTTTATATGGCATCGAACAGGGACAGAAACTGTCTAGCAAGCTCAAACAAAAATCCCTTGGATTTATTGATGCCTTGACACAGCTATTGCTATCATCGACATTCAAATTCCAATGATATCGAAGGTCCCTTGATCACTCTTGTAAACTTGAAATATTTCAAAGCAAGTCTCTTTCATTTTCAAATGTCGAGGAATCGAACCTCACATCGATGAAATCAGAGTTCAAAATCTGATGACATCGACACATGTTTCAATTCCCTCGACCAGCTGGCAATAGGTTTCAAAAGCGTATGATATTTGAATTTATTTTATCGAGCAGACCATTGATAGTATCGAGAGTATACGCTCGATGATATCGATCTCGCTCGATGATATCGAAATCTGTCTTAAATATAACCATTTTATATCCGTTGGAACCTTTTGCCTATATAAAGAGGACTTGTCCATTATTACTGGTAGAGAAAGAAGAGAGTCCTTTTGAGTGTTTTACCTTAGATCATATACCTAAATCCCTTTCTCTCATGGGAGTTCATCCTCCAATCCACCCTCATCAATAGAATGGATTAGGGAATGAACTTCCGTATTCAAGGATCCTTCAGCTACTACCTTAATGGCAAATCATTAAGCTGGGATGCCTTGAATGCATAGATGACTGGAATCACTCTATCTTCCTTATAGAAAAATATTTAAGAGAGTAGAATTTAGTCTTAACCTTGACCCAACCTGACGCCATATATTGGTACATCATCTGTGTTACGGATCAAGGAAGCAGAAGATTCTTCATCAACAAAGAAAGAAATCTTCGAAAATATGCTGAATGAGACTCATCCACTTATCTGTAAGTAACTAGAGTCCAGAGGACCCTTGTGATCATTCCTTTGTAGGATTGGGTCTAAAGTGTTTCTCACCCCTTGCAAGTCATCTATGAGGCCTCCGGCGAGAGTATACGTAGTGGGTGCATTGTGTTGAGCCTTGCTCTGTGGAGAGCAAAAATAGTTAGGGTCTTATAGAAGATCCTTGGCTGGTGTGCCTAAAAGTGGGTGCGTTGTGTTAACCCTTGCTCGTGAGAGCATAAACAATGAGGTTCCTTGTGTGGATCCTTGGCCAGTGTGCCTAAAATCGGGTGTTATGTGTTGACCCTTGCTCAGGGAGCATAAACAGTCAGCCTAGGTGTAGGTTGTAAAGGTTAAAGGTGAACCTGATTTAAAACCTTAGGTTTGAGGTGAACCGCTGTGAAACCTCCTTAGTGAAATCTGGCACACTCAAAGGTTGAGTGCGTCTGCCGGTAGTGGAGTAGACAGATCATCAAACCACTATAAAATGACTGTATTTTTTATTGATATTTGTTCTTAATTATTTGTGTGATTTCATTAACTGGCCTCATATCTTCTCACACTTCACACACACTCACATCCATCGTAAATTATAAATTGCTTCATGTTTATCATTCAATAGTTTTTTGATTGGATCCTCAATTTGGCTTTGAAGCCATTTGAGTTACTCTATTGATATCCTGATGTTTTTCATGCCTATTTACTCAGGATTGGATTAATAGGATTTTTAATGAGCATAAAATATTTAAAAGGTCCTATTCACCCCCCTCTAGGACTATTGGCATACTCCTTCAACTAAAGCGGTCTTCACCGCTATTTCATCCATTATATGTTAGGCTCTATGTGGTCATTCCTTGGGTGCAATGTTGGTTAAATGTCCACATTGTCAAGGCCAATTGTTGATGCCAGTTATTGATACCCGATTATGAGTATGTGACAGCATAGTATCATGATACATGCTCATACATATCATCTACATATTTATTATGAGATGTGATTGACCATTGCATATGTCATAGTACAGATGGTTTATGAGACTTCCTGATAGGTGGAGTTATCCCACATGAGCGCACGGTATGCACAGGATTGATGCACGATTGGACTACATAACTTTTTAAGGAGGGTTAAATATTACATATCAGACCCCAGTTAATACCTGATTTTACGTATATGATAATGTTTAATGTCATATTTTAATTGTGTTTTTGTTGCAAGGAATAATTAGGAGCGTGGACTGAAAAAGAAAATTAATGCTCTGAAGTCACCAAAGTAAGGGACGGACCCCAGGGGACCAAGATCGACGGATTTACCTGCCAAGGATCCAAGAAAATCAAGAAACTAAAGCTCAAGTGGCCTAAAAAGGGTCTAGAATTCAAGATCACAGGGTTTCCGCCATCCGATTAGCCTAAAACTTCATACGTGGCCTGAAGACCCTAAATTAATCGTACACGTCAATTTTCAGCCATTGGATCCCTCTGGAAGTGACCCAACGGATAGATAAGCCCATAAATCGTTAATCTAGGGCCCACCTGATCCTTGGATATGCTTCAATTTCGGTCCCAACTGTTTAAAAGACATGAGAAAATAAATGGATGAAACGGATTTCATATATACATCAAAGCAAACCCTAAGCTGTAGTGCGTGTACACTGTGTACATAAGATCCAGCCGAGCACCACAACTCAAGAAATCGATCAGCATGCGGTGACCGATAACTTTCTAAAAAAAAAATTTTAAAGTCTCAGATTCCTCACCGCCAACCATCGGTTTTGGTCAGTGGGACCCAATCTTCATCAAGTTTCAAGATCTGAATCATCTATTTGTTCCAAAGGTGAGGCTTGACCCTCGCCTAGGTGGCAGTTTGGCCCCTTGCACACTTATGCACATGGATCATTGAAAAAAGAAGGATGGACAGCCGGTTTAAAATTCAATGGGCCACACTCAACCCAATCTAAAATCGGCCATCTCAAAACAGTTTTCTGAGGAGAAATTAATGGACGTATTGAATTTACTTGTTGACATCGTTCATGGGCCCCACCGACTTCCTTCTCTAAAACAGAAATTTCTGTTTTTGTTGGCATGAAACAGGGGCGCCGTTCGATGTGCAGTGGGCCTCCATCATGACCCATTCGAATAATTCAAACCGTCCAGAATGTAGAGGGGGAAAAAACCATTAAAACCATGCTGATAGTTTGCGCCCATGCATACACACGTGCTCGCTACAGAGGTCACAAGAGGACTGCCCTGCGATGTTTAAAACAGTTGCGGCGCGATTGCTTCTCTGGGCCGCGTCAATGACATTCTAAAACTGGCCCTCTCTAGCTGAAATTTTTTCACAAGTCGAATGAACGGAGTGAATTTTTTAAAATAAAAGCTAAGTGGGCCCCACCATCAGAACAACAAAAGAGATGTTCATAGGCCTTTGTTTCGCATGTCCGTGAGTTCTGGGATCCTATGGTCCACCATCTTTGATATGATGCATGATTTGAACCATCCATCGTGTAGAACAGCCAAAATTCTTCCTGGGGATGTTGATTTTACGGACAACATGCAAGGAACAAGGGAGTTTGAAGGCCCTAAATGTAGCTGCGTAAAGGAGTTACGCGGTTGTTGCTGCAAAAGCCTTTCCACCGACTCCTGCCGTTCCACCACCCCTCCAGCAGCTATAAAAGGAGGAAGACGAGATCTAGGGGAAAACGGAGAGCAGATCCTAAGCCAAGGAGAGAAAGAGAAGAAAGAAAGAGATGAAGAAAGATGTTTTTATTTTATTAATCTTCCTTTTCTGTCTTCCTAATTGATTTCATGAGTTGTTAATTTTCTTAGCTAGGGCTGAATAAAGCTCCTAATTTGAATAACTCTTGTCATGTGTTGATTTTATTTGGGTTTAATTGATTTGTTTCTTTCTCTAGTGTGCTTAACTAAAATTTTTGTACTTCTCCATTCTATGAGCTTAACCAAAGTCTAGATGTGAATGTTGTTTGGAATCTTATTCTAGGTACTTGTGTCTGACCATGAACAGGTTTCCTATAGAGAAAGAAATAGGAATTACATCTCTTCATGCCTGACCATGGATGGAAAGATGTGATCCTTATGCTTTAAGGGATTATACATTTTGTGTGCCTGACCAAGGACATAGAGTGTGATTTATTTATTTATATCAATCTGAATTAGGGTGAATCAACAAGCAAAATAAGGGTTAGGATAATTAGGGGTGGATTCAAAAGCCCTAGCATTTTCCTTGATTGAATTTTTCTTATTGCTCTCAATTATTTTCCATAGATTTTTGTTATTAGTTCGCTAAACTATTTGTTGGATTGTTAAGAAGAATCATAAATTTTGAATTGTGACAACTAATCCTCGTGGGAACGATCTCGTAATACATACCATATCTATATCTAATTCGTATACTTACGAGTTTAAAATCATTTAAATCAGATTGGTTTAAATAAAACATCACTCATGCATCTTGCATTGTGTGATTGTGATTACTATACGCCCTAGCGACATCAGGGCTGTAACCGCCATAGGCATGTTATGGATGACCAGATGGGACATCGAAAATGTTTGGGTTCGAGCATCTTGGCACTTTGAATGTCCGTGGGTGAAACTTCCTAAACCTCTGAGGCCAGGAGACGCCCCAACGTCGAGACTGAGTGGATAAATGAGTGCCCGAGTGCCGAATACCAGGAGGTTGCATCTCTCACTGTGTCGTGGTCTATTAGGAAGGGGTGTAGCCTTACCCGCCAAAGAGTAAGGGGCATAGCTAGGTTGATTTTGACCATCTCGTAAATGAGTTCGTTATCGAAGTGTTGGGTAGATACTGGCTGACTACTGGCCAGGCGGATAATGAGGTCTCTTTCACTTGCATGGTCGCGCATTAGTGGGTGACGATTTGCATGTAGAGTTTACTAGACCCCGGTGATGATCCTAGAGATGAACAATACTAATATGTTGACTGATTAAAAAGGAGTTGCATACTCATTCATTCATTTATTCACTATCCATTCGAGCTGGTAGTGCGCAATTATTTGTTACATGTGCCTTCGCAATGGCCAGGATTTTGATTGGGGCATGCGACTAACTTGAGATCAGGAGTTTACCACATTGAGTCTAAATATCCAAATTTAGGTATGGGACTGGTTTGGATAGAAGTCCCTTGTGATGGACCCCATAGCCTGTGATACCACGTACTATCATCCCGACTCCACTCCAGCTTGGTCATTTCATTTGCACTGTATATTGCATTGTATCCTTAGCATTTGATACTTGACTCTTTATGGCACTGTGTTAAATACTTGGCTTACTATGTCTCCGCATTGCGTAACTTATCTACATTCTTCCTCAGTATTTGTCTCATCATGATCTTGCCAGAAATTCTGATATTATATGATTTATAGACTTACAGTATTTTCTCTTACTCTGATTACTCTGATATCGCTTACTTGGCACTTATCTTGTACACACACTTACACCACCCTTTAAGCTTTCTATAAGCTTATGCATGATAGATGTGTGCAGGTGAGCGTGGAGCTTGGAGCATGTAGCTGACCTCTAGAGCTTGATTTTGACATATGTAATTTCCTTTTAACATTTTATTCAAATATATATATTACTGGATATGTGATGATAATGTTGTCTTTTTGATTTAGGTAAACTTGTGGTTATGCTTCTTACGAAGTAAATCCTCCTTGTATGATCCGAGGATCGGAACCTGGCATATGAATGCTGGGAGTCAAGAATGGAGTACTATGGAGGCTGTCGGCACCTGATTCGGTGATCGAGATTCATGTGAATCTGATTTTTGGATTTGGGGTGTGACATTGAAGCTCTTTTGTCTAATGAAATTTGACAATCTATGTGTGCTTAACATAATAGCACTTACACATATATTTTATACATGTGAAGTAATTCGAAAGAAAAAGATGAAATTATTCTTGAGAATGAATTATTAAAGCTCAGAGACTAATTGAGTGAAGAATTGGATGTTTGGAGGTTAATATTAAAGAATTTACATGCCAAATATCTAAGAAAATCAAGCACCAATGATGGAAAAAAACTAAATCACACAGTCCTTTAACAAAAATAACAAAATGTTTGGTTGGGTCAGTCTGCCCGAATGTACACAGGATAGTCCAACAAAAACTGACATTTTCAATCATAATTCTGTTGTGATCGAACTGAATTTGGTTTGACATTCCAGTGCGACCAAAGGGGGGTTCTGTCTGACCTAAGGGAGATAGAGACATCAGATGAATATTGATGAAATTCAGCTACAACCGAGAGATAAATTTGGTGCGAATGAAGTGATGTTCATTGCGACCAAAGTGTAATAAAGTGTGAAATTTTGAAGTCGGTTCAAAGTCAATGTGAATATAGTCTATATAATAAGGTGTTATGAGCTCTTTTAGGCATGAATTAGGGATTTAGAGAGAGAGACCAAGTTGTAGCGGAGCTTCTTAAGAATCGTCACTTCGATTTCTTTCTTCTTTTTTTTGGATGGATCTCTGATCTTTAATCCATTTTCAATGAAAGTTTTAGGTTATCTATATTGAATTATGATTAAATGTGACTAAATTCTTAGATTGGGGAAGGAATTAATTTATAAAGTTGATTGATCTATTGTCGCCTCCAGGTACATTGGATGATTTCAATTCACTGTGATGTGAGTACTTAGATCTTCATTAGAGATCAAGCCTATCATGATTCTAATGTATGTTAGAGGTTTATGATTGATATTACTATATCATCTTCTAATTAGAATGGATTGGAATCCAGTGCTAGTTGAGTTATCAACTCGAAAAGATGAATTAAGTTTAAAGTCTATTGATTGGAAATTCCTAGATCCTTAGTCATTTTTATTGATTGTTTTAAACCATTCTAATTCGCTAAATTAAAAGCCCAGATAAACCCAATTAGTTCTACATGTATTCTTACAAACATCCATGTGGATCGACCTCAGTCTCACTGAGTTATTACTACATTGCAACCCTACACATGGGGTTATCAACCATTGAGTTTAATCAGCTGTGATTTCTTCCAACTTCACTGTATTCTTTCCATACAACAAAGTAATGACGAGATGGTCGTATGATGTGAGAAGCGATGCTACAAGTAGCATTACTTTATCTTCATCCTTGATCATCACTATAAGCTTTAACAACTCACCACATACCTTTGTAAATAAGTTCATGTGCTTTAGGAGATCGGATCATTCCTTCATCTGTAGCTTGAAAAGTTATTTCTTCATAAACAACTTGTTAGTGAGGGACTTCGCCATGTATAGGTCTTCTAGTTTCGTCCATATCTCCAATGGTGATTCCTCATCCAGAACGTTGTACATGACTTCATCCAATAGACAGAGACGGATGATGCTTATAGCCTTCTCCTTAAGTTTATTTCAATCATCATCTGACATCTTCTTTGCTTTGGTCTCCAACAACGCCTTTCTCAACCCATGTGATACTAGAATATCCTTAACCTTCATCTGCCACAAACTGAAATTGTTCTTCCTGCTGAATTTCTGGATATCAAATTTTAACCCTAACATCTTCACTTAATTTCTGAAAGTCCTTAAACCTGGCGCTCTGATACCACTTTGTTGTGATAAAACTGGGCTTAGCTCTGATACAACTTTGTTGTAATCCCAAAACCCAACAAACTCGAATTAACCCTAGGTATTAGAAATTCAGATCTAATATCATCGTTAATGCACGCGCTTTGCGAAAGCATGTTCAATGAAGATAGAACAATCAAATAGATGATAACTAAGAAGGCAAACACAAACACATATTATTTTACATGGAAAAACTCTTGCGGGAAAAAAACATGGCACAAAGCAACAAAAATCTTAAGTTTAATCAAAATCCTTGAGGGGGGTTTAGCGTAGGGTATTAGATGGGATTAGGTGGGATAGAAATGCATTTGGTCCCGTGTAATTCCATACAGCATTTGGAGAGGATGGGAAAGGTTAGGATTAGGTGGGATGGAATTGCATATAGTCCCATGGAATTGCATTTTGTCCCATGCAAGATTCTCCTGGATTTTGAAATCCACTACACATGTGGGTAACACATTGATGCATGCATTTATCCATGTCATCCATCCATATTTATATATGTGTATAAGTGAACAACATTCGTTTGTGAATTTGGTCCATTGATTACAATTTCATGGTCTACCAAACATGATTTTGCTTAATCTAGTGTTTTCCTGTAGCAAAATTTTTATCTCAAACGTGGGATTGAATGACAACAATACCATGGTATTTCAAGAAATGCAATCATTGTGCAATAATGATGTTAATCTCATCTAATACAATTCGATACCATTCAATTCCACGAATCAAACACGCTCATAGTTTACATCACTCACTTGCTCCAATTATAGAATCACTTGATCTCCCCTTATGACGTGCATGTAGGAAAACCCTAACCCCTTGGGAAAATCTTTTCTATAGCCCTTACAAGTGTAAAGAACCCTCTCACCTTGCAAAACCTTTGCCTTTAGAGAGAAAACACTCGTATTATCGAGCCTTAAACATATGTAGGTTAAATACTCTAATTTTCACCAAAAAAAAAAAACATGTCAATAATCGGTGGTGTTCGATGGTCTCACCAATACTACATGTGCAACACTAACTATGGGTCTATCGGACTCTACTCTCAAATTGAGAAATCATATACGTTAACCAACAGAGCCCTAATCTGTTTCATAGACTATGCCGAATCAAGGCATTGTTTTTAACATGTCTTAAATCTGCAAAATTCATCTAGTCCAGGGAAAGTTCGACTCAAAATCAAGCAAGGAATTCTCGAGGTTTTTGACCAGTCAAAGGAGAGGTTCGACCAGTCGAAGGTGCCATTTGACCAGTCGAAGCCCTGCTTCGACTAGTCAAAGGTTACGCAGATTGTGCACGGACTGTGTAAATTTGAGGCGGTTTCTGGACTATTACAAAGTCGGTGCATAAGTGGGGTTTCTTAAACTATAAATAGGAGTATATAGGGTTATTCTAAGGTATGTTAAGGCTTTCTAAAAAGGTTCTAAGTGTTCCTAAAAGGGTTTTAGGGTTTGTAAAGGGTGTAGCAAGGGTGAGATTCGAGGTTGTTCAAATCGGGTATGTCATGCCCCAAACTCAGAAACCGGGCTCATGAAATTCTGGATCGCCGAATCTGGTGCTGAAAACCTCCATAATATCCCATTCTCGGCTTCCGACACCCATATGCCAGATTCCGATCCTGGGATCCTACAAGGAGAATTTTTCAGTGTGAATTTTTTTTTTAAACGATTAATCTGTTTAAGCGGTTACACATTTTGTACATGGTATCAACTCATATCGAGGAGACGAACTTGTTTGACATGTCACTCATGATATGGTGCACCAGCTCAACAGTAATGAAGGAAACAATAGTAAACTCCAACAGCTCTTGTATGCATCCTGAAAAGTGTAAGTCATATATATGAGCAAATTACAGCTCGTGAGTCTACTGTGTGCCGAGAGTAAAACACGTCTTATCAGGGTGCTCCCGTAAAGACCTTCAAACAACCATAGGCATGTTATCATATGTGAGTAAGCTATCAATCAAGCATGTCGTATAACTATACAGGTTATCATGAACATAACATCAATAATAAGCATGTCACTCAACGAGCGACCATGAATCATTAAAATAATCATTCATCATGAACAAGATGATCAAATTTTATTTTCTACTATATGGTATACGATGGAAAGGCAATGGAAAGGCTAACGTATAATCGTTTGAGTATAAGGACATAATAACAAATGTCATATGCTGAGGATGCAATGCAATATGCAAATCTTGATGAATTTACAAATATGTGGGGACAAGGTCCTACTTACACTATGTGTACAGTAGCCTACCAATCCCTGGTAGTTCGTTCAGGCCCGCTAGGCCCCACTCACATCAGCGTCCGCCTACATGTGCCCACACACATGTGACTATAGCGACGGGGCATCACAATATGTCATATGCAGAGGATGCAATGCAGTATACAATTCAAAAGAAATGACAAGGATAGAGTTTGCAGTCGGGATGATAGTACGTGGTATCGCAAGCTATGGAATTCATCATGAGGGACCTCTATCTAAATCAATCTCATACTCAAATTTGGATAACTAAACTTAATGTGGTAAACTCCTGATCTCAGGTTGGTCGCGCACCCTAACCGAAATCCTGGCCATTGCGAAGGTACACAATGATTTAGTTGTGTACCACCAACCCGAGTGGATAGTGAATGAATGAATGAGTCAAATACTAAGTACGTAACTCCTGCTCAATAAGTCCACATATCAGTACTGTATATCTCTTGGATCATCACCGGGGTTTAGTACAATGTTGTCAGCTATACCAAGGCTATGCAATGCAAGATCTACGTGGCCAATGTCATATGCAAGGTGAAATCATAAGTCATGCCAGTCCTCATTTGAATCCACATATCAGTACAGTTCCTCTCTAGACAATCACCGGGATCTAGTATGCTCCAAATGGCACTGCCCCTCCCCCCTGCACATAGTCCATGTGAGCGTAAGAGACCTCACTATCCACCTGGCCAATAGTCTTTCAAACATATCTGGCACATCGATAGCGGACCCATTTATGAGCTAATCAGACTCAGCCTAGCATTGCACCCTACCCTCAAGTAAGTAAGGCCACACCCCCTTCCAACCGACCACGACATAGTGGGAGATGAGGCCTAATAGTATTCGACACTCGTGCGCTCATACATCCACTCGGTCTCGACGTTGGAGCATCCTCTTGGTACCATAAGGGTTTAAAGACTTTCACCTGGGGACATCTATGGCGCCCCATGTAGAATTAAAACATTTTTAATGTCCAATCCTGCCATCCATGATATGCCTGTGGAGGCCTCAACCTTGATGTTGTTAGGGCAAACATAAATCATATCACACAAATCAAGATGCATGAGTCATATAATCCAGTCATGCATCAATCATGCCCGTACCGGGCACTCATGTGGGGTAACTCTATCTATCAGGGAGTCCCGAAAATAACCTGCCAAATTACATATATCATGGTCAATCACTCCTCATAACAAGCATGCAAATGATGCGTATGGGCATGAATCATGGTGTATGCCATGCATGATTATCAATCATAACAATGATCGACCTCACACAATCACAATGGGCCTCACACATCGCAATCGGCCTCATCCAGTCACAATGGGCCTCATACAATCAAAATGGGCCTCGTACAATGGGCCTCATATAATCACAATGGGCTTCATACCATCACAATGGGCCTCCTACAATCACAATGGGCCTCATATAATCACAACAAGTGTACATGTCATGGCCACAAGATGAATTCTAAGGTTTGAGTGGCACTACAGGGTATGGTGAAAAGCATTATTCTCAATGAAGGCCCAATAAGGGAAAAATAAAAATGGGCTTAACAATGGGCTCTAGAGAGTTTGCAACATAGATATTTAACCATCATTGCTCCTAAAGTGTGGCCCACCTTAGACTTACAATGGGGAATGGGCTTAATAATGAGTCTGAAGGAGTTTACGATGTGGACATTTAACCACCATTGTCTCCTAGAATGCGGCCCACTATAGAGACTATCTCATAATGGGGCCCATAACCCTTAAACTAGCTAAAAAAATGGATGGGCATCATAAACATTATCATATACATCATTGTGGGATCAACATCATAATTGGGCCTTGCACAAGAGTCTCATATATCACAATGGGCCTCATCATATGGGCCTCACATACATCACAATGGGTCTTATAACATGGGCCTCATCACATCACAATGGGCCTCATCCCTTAGGCCTCATATATATCACAATGGGCCTCATCACATAGGCCTTATATAAATCACAATGGGCCTCATCATAGGCCTCATATACATTACAATGAATGTCATCACAGGGGACTTGCTTATATACATCACAATGGGGCTCACCACATAGGCCTTATATACATCACAATGGGCCTCATACAAGGGCCTCACATACATCACATTGGGCCTCACATACATCACATTGGGCCTCATATACATTACAGTGGGCCTCATACAAGGGCCTCACATACATCTCATTAGGCCTCATCACATGGAAGGTAAGGCCCATAGAAGATAGCCCATATTAGATGGCCCACTTAAGGTTTTGAGCCCAATAACACCTGAGAGTTATTTTTCAGAGTTTAGATACTGCATGAAATGCTTTGAGAAGGTGGTGGACCCCATGACGTGGCCCCACATAAATTTTACATCAAACAGATTTTTGTTCAATGTTGGTTCTGGGCCATTTTAGAGTCAGATTCATGATCACGTGGGGCCTACATATAGTGAAAGAGAATAACCACCCGATAGCTCTATGTATGTGCTTTACAAATTATAATGCAAGCCTCATTGTTTGGGTGAGTACAATTTACAGTGATGGCCCAAACATGGGTACATGGAGAAATTATGCAGAAAATATGGTGCAGAATTGGTTTTGGCCCAATTTTAAGTATATCTCATGATCACAAGGAACCATGTTTCATTGTGCTGTCAGGTGCCCTTGGTTATACTATATATTCACTTCAAAAATTGTAAGTTGGGACCAACTGGTCGTACACGCGTAATATTTAGTATAGGGCCAAACATAGGCACTTTGATTTTCTGTACAACCATACCCGACCACATTTTGGAATCCACTCCCTGATCATGTGGGGTCTAATTTTTTTCAATTAAAATATTATTTATTTATTCATTAGTGTAGGTTAGAGGTTCCAAGTGGTGGCCTATTCAAACCTCCAGCATGTGGTCCACTACAGAGTCCTAAAGTTGGTACAAAACACAAATAATTAGACAGTTTTTAGAAATGAGGTCTGTCACAACTTAGGGCCTAATTTCCAAACACGTAAGGATCATTCTTGACAAAAAGGTGGGACATCCCAGCTCACTTATATAAGGATTAAATATCCCCCAAAGTGAGACCCTTTAATACAGAGTGTGGGGCCCACTACAAGGTGTCAAAGAGGCCTACATGCGATACAATTAAGTACTAAGAAAATTTTCAGCAAACAAAAAGTGTAAAGGGAATGAAATATATCCAATGGCGAGTGGGACCCACATACTAGCAAACCATAGATAAGAACATAAAAATATACATGGGTTCCCATATTGGATAAACTAATAAAATGCATAAATCACAAGTAATCTCACACCCAAGCGGGTCAATGAGAGGATAATTGTTATGTGCAACATATATCCAACATATTCATCAAGTAACACATGAAATATATATTGATAAAATCTCTACAATCAGATTCTTTGTTGGAAGATCTAATATAATGGATGGTTTGGGAACAAGTCATTCAAGCTAATTATAGGCTTTCAACCATACAGAGCCTTAGATCCATCTAGACAACACAAAAATTCAAGATTTATCCTTACAGAAGTATCTATCGGTCCAGAATTTTCTAAATTTATCATGAAAGAATCTGACCATAGGGACTATACATATGATTATTAACTATCTTAATTAAGTTAAGTGCAAATATCAAATACATCTGACTGTTGGAATCACGAATATGGCCCAAACAAGAATGGTCATAATAAGCTCTCAAATACATCTTTTGTATAAGGCCAAGATCTTAACTGTCCGAACTTCGATTGAGACTTATTGCATACCATTAGAAATCTGGTTCAATTTTTTACGAATCCAACGGAACATATATTTTTAATACATTCATTAAAAAGAGTTAAAAATTGGTCCATTTAGGCAAATCAAAATCCTGCATATGTTACTGGATAGCAGCCGAGTAAACTTGATGTTACGGACGGTTGGATGGCTACGAAATTTAGTCTAGAGTTAGTTCATATTGTGATTCATAATATCTCTAAGTTTCAACTCCAATCTTAGCATGATTGATTTTATACGATTTTTAGAACTTGCTATCCAGAAAGAAAAATAGGATTACAAATGAAGGGTATAGATTTGATGTTCATCATGGTGGACCATACTGACATGGGCCACTTTGCTGACCACCATAGATTTAGATATATGCACACAAGCAATCCACACCAGTGGGGCCCGTACATATCAAGAAAATAGAAAGGGGAAGAAAGAGGAGGATGAGAAAGATGGAAGGAGAGGTGTAGACTCACTTCAATGGATGGATGGTTGGATGATGATGTGTGGTCACTCCCTCTTGATCAATGGTGGGCCACACCTTGGCCCCACTCTCTCTCACTCTCTCTTAAAATCTCAAAATTTTTCTAAGTATAGGAGAAGAATAAGTGCAAGAGAGCTCCTACTCTTATATAGGGAATTGGGGGTTGAGGTGACAAAATGATGTGGCAAGTTCATGGGATCTTATTGGTGCTAAAAATGAGGTGAAATGTGATGTATGGTATGGGTAGTGAATAAATGAGGTGGATGGTGCTAAGTATGCATTGGCTAAGGTGGAATAAATTTTGACATGCATTAGCTAATGGATTAATAAGGGTTATGGGTTGTAGGTGATGCATGATGGATGATGAAGTGGAGTGTTGCAATTGGTTATTTAAAGTGATGTGGCACAAATCAAGACATGCATTGGATGCATGTATAGGATAAGGTGGACATGAACCATGATTAGTTTCTAAGGCATGGAGAGAGAGCTAATGATGAGTTTTGGGATAGAATCCAATTTTGTCTTATAGTGCTTGTCTTATATGTGTTAGGTTCTTATTTTGTCATGTAGCAATTGTCCTATTTGTTGGTAATTTTCGTGTTCTAAAAGTGGGCTTTAGGCCCATATGTGCTCAAGTCCAATGGGCCTAGCATAATAAAGATTGCTTGTGTTATTGAATACATAATTTGGGTCGTACATTCGATGGGTCATATCTTACTAACAGAGCGTCAGATTGACACACGGTTTTCACCATTGCAAAGCAACGACGACGTGGTCCTCATGATAAAGGTCTCAAAGTCATCTATAACAAATCACTTTGGTGAGTTTTCTAGGTGCACTAAGGTACAGTGTATGGTCTATCAACGGTGTGAGTTGAGACACATGTGCACACAAGCGATGTTGCAAAAGACCAGGATCCCACAGGGTAAGTCCTTTCTCTTTGTAATTTCTGTTTTCATAGTGGATTTATGTCGCTTTGTGCCGTGGTTTTTTCCCGCAAGGGTTTTCCACATTAAATCTCTTTGTTTCTTATGATTGCTTGACGCCATTGGATTGCTATCCTAGATCCATATCTATGTGATTTCGCAGTGCAAATCCCAACAAGTGGTATCATAGCAATTGTTGGTGCACAGATCTGAATCTGCAGGATTAGCAATAATGGAAAACACCAAGTTTGATATTGAGAAGTATTCGAGCAAAAATAATTTTGAGTTATGGAAGATTAAGATGATTAGTCTATTAACCAAGCAGGCGAAGTTAAGGCTCTTGAGAAGCAGAAACTGACTATGAAAGATGAAGAATGAGAGATTCTTGATAGTAATGTTTTAGCCTCCATCCGCTTATGTCTCACAGATGAGGTTTTCTATAATGTCATAAGGGAGAAAACTGCAGCTAAGTTGTGGCCGAAGTTAGAAAATGTTTATGTGAAAAAATCGTCTAAAAATTGCATACACTTGAAGTGACAGTGGTATACCTTCAAGATGGCAGAGGATGGAGATCTGGAGGCTCACGTCAACAACTTTAATAAATTAGTTTGCAAATTGCTGGATATGAAGGAAGTGATCAAATATGAGGATCAAGCATGTATGTTGTAACACCCCAGGTTTTCAGGGGCCGTGTGGGAAGTCGGCTCCCGAATTCCCAGGTGTCATAGGTGCCCTAATGGCCTCGGATTTTAATTACATTTGAATGATCTCATAAACAATGAAGAGTTTAGCAAGGTATGAAGCATAAGTAAGTCATAAAGCAGTATCAAGTGCCACTAAATATAAAAATATCCAAAGCACAAATTCAGAATCATCTAAATAGGGAACTAGTCTCACTCATACATGACCCAAAGTGACTAGATCCCTGGCTCATACCTAATGGTAGCCCAAACTCAGACTAAAAGTATCCATCAAAAGTCGAAAGCTCCTCTTCCGCATACATGCTCACCTTGTTTAGCTCATCGAGCTCCTCCTCACCTGCATCTAATGACATGTCTAGTTGGTATTTTAAAATACCGTCTCAAAGTAGGAGTGAATAGCTAACTCAGTGGGTGTCATTAGCCATAAGTTACATCAAAAAAATTCCATGATGAATTTAATGAAAAATATAAATCATAAATCACTAATTAGTCTTTGCCAATGTGTATGCATGAGTTATATATGATGCATGATCTCACTCACAACACTCCCTCGAGCAACTTCCTCTCATGGTCGCACATGACCAACATTCTCTCATTGCGACATCAACTGCCGAGTCACTAAATCCTATCTAATGCGATGCGTGAATAATGTATTAGTCGAGTTTTTAGTTAATTTCATTCATTCAGTAAGTTGGGGAAACTGGTATATGTGCTAAAATTTGATGTTTGATTTGTCTCCAACTTGTTTAGACTTGAAAATTTAGCTGTATGTTGTTTGTGCATCTGATTTTCTGCATCCTTATTGCATGTATGTTTATTTTCCCCTGCAATATGTTTGACTTGCAAATTCCTTATTCCTCGGGCAAATTCGACACTACATGCACACACGACTATTTTTTCGTTGCTAGGAGTAATTTGCAGTATTTTTATCCTGAATTTTATGTTTTGATTAATCACATGTTTATTTCCATCTATTCTTAAGTATGAATCTTATCTTCTTATACTTGTTATTGAATATAGCCCATTCTCTAGGTTGGTCAGGAATCTGTAAATTGTAAGGGTGGCCCCGTTGATTGGGCCGTCTTGTGACTAGTTCGACTGATTTGGGAAGATGCGAACGGGCGATGGTAGCGGGACTAGATGGGTTGCTTGCACCGGATGTCGTGCGTTGCATGCTCGCCTGAACTTGGGCAGTCTAGTCCACCGAATGACCAACCATGTTTATTAATCATGTTTGCTCACGCCTGTTTGGAACTTGAAACACCCCTCGCCCACTGATGCCCACTGACAACAACTAGAAACTGATCCATAGTCTCGTGAACCGAGTATGGTGGAATGGGACACTATGTCTGAGCTGTCAGCCTACGCTGGGGTGACGAGCCTCCCCATAGTGACAGCGAGCGATCCCGCTTCCCAGCACTCCCCACGTCCTTGAAATCGGGGGTGGGGACTCTGATGGAATCAAGGAACGCGGGGTCTTGGCCTCGCACGTTGAGGGGTCCTGACTTCGCACATTGAGGGGTCCTGGCGTCACAAATGGATGAGTGTATTGATATCGTCGGGGTGTACTAGTTTCCCCAACCTACTGGATGAACGAAATTAACTAAAAACTCGGCTAATACATTATTCACGCATCGCATTAGCTAAGATTTGGCGAACCGGCAGTTAAGGTCGTAATGAGGAAATGTTGGTCATGTACGACCATGAGACAAAGTCGCTCGAGTGAGTGTTGTGGGTGAGGTTATGCATCATACATAACTCATGCATACACATTGACAAAGACTAGTTAGTGATTTATGAATTTATACTTTTCATTAAATTCATCATGGAATTGTTACTCTCTCCCACTCTGGGATTGTATTTTAAAACACCAACCTGACACACCATTAGATGCAAGTGAGGTGGATCTCGACGAGCTGAGCGGGGTGAGCATGGATGAGGAAGAGGAGCTTCCCTGCTTCTAGAATTTCAGCAGATCATTCTAATCTGAGTTCAGGCTACCGCGGGGTATGAGCCAGGGCTCTAATAACTTTGGGTCATGTATGGGCGGGACTAGTTCCCTATTTAGATGATTCTGGATTTGTGCTTTAGATATTTTTATATTTAGTGGAACTTGATATTGCTTTATGACTTACTTACGCTTCATGTCTTGCTAAACTCTCCATTGTTTATGAGATCATCTAAATATAATTAAAATCTAAAGCCCATTAGGGCACCCGTGGCACCTGGGAATTTGAGAGCCGAGTTCATGCACGGCCCCTTAAAACCCAGAGTGTTACATATGTTGTTGAATTCTTTTCCGACATCAAATAAGTCATTCAAGGACACGATATGCACTGTAAATAAAACCCTTAGTATTGACACCATTATCTTAGATCTTCAAAATAAGGCCATGAGAAAGCATAATAGCGATATGAGGACATCTTTCAATGTATTGATTACGAGGGACAAGAATTCTTAACAAGATACAGGACCTTCAAGGTCAAGAACTAGGTCCATGGACAAAGGCAAAGGTAAGTTAAAGTGTTGAAATTGTGGGATGGAAGGACAAGTGAAGAAGGATTGTACAAATCCTACATATAAGAGAGAAGAATCTGAGGCTTCATACAGGGAGGCCAACGCTGTCACGTCTGATGGATCGAGTGGATGTGATGGTGATATTTTGTCTGTGTCTATAATCAAACACTTTTACAATGATCGTAAACATGAGTGGATTTTAGACACGGGGGCATCTTTTCACATGACTCCCCATCAGAGCTAGTTCACCAGTTACAAAGATTGCAATGGTAGACAGGTGTTTATGGACAATGATAGTGCCTGTAATGTTGTGGCTGTTGGTACGGTGCGTATCAAGATGTTTGATGAGACAGAGCGTACCCTGATCGAGGTGAGGCATGTTTCCAACATGAAGAAGAGCCTGATTTCTCTCGGTGCACTTGAGGCTATAGGGTGCAGGTTCACGGGTATTAATAATGTCCTTAAGGTATCTAAGGGGGCACAGGTAATCATGAAAGTACAACAACTAGGTAACATGTACAAGTTGATCGAGAGCACTTCAAAAGGTGGAGTTGCAGTGGATGTAGCAGATTCCACCTCTGCATGTGTGTGGCATGCTGGGCATGGCCACATGAGTAGGCAGGGCAGGAAGGATGTGACACACAGACATAGATACAGAGAAGGTGGAGCAACCAACTGTGAGAAGAATCAGATAATATAATTGTAGGATTTCGGCAAGGTATATAGACGACTGCCATATCGCATATGCGCTTGTTATAGGCAAGGGGGATCGGTCTACTATTTAGATGGCTCTAGGTGAGCCTGGTGCTGAGAAGTAGAAGGTAACTATGGATGATGTGATGGACTCGTTGTACTGGACAGACACATGGGAGTTAGTGGAGCTTCTAGTGAGTCGGAAAGTGATTAGATGCAAGTGGATCTTCAGGGGGATACAACATAGATACATAACGAGCTTAGTAGCGAAGGGTCATACTCAAAAAGAATGGATCAGTTTCTTAGAATTATTCGCGCCAGCAATATAGCAGGTATCTATTAGATTCGTATTGGCGCTAGTCGCTAATGCAATCTTGAGCTAAAAAGGATGGATGTGGAGTCCGAACTTATAGAAGGGAAATTGGAAGAGCAGATATACATGAATCAGAGGGCTTCTAAGTTTAAAGGAGCTGAGGAAAAAAGTTTGTAGGAGGTCGTAGCACGACTTGTCACATAGGCATTGGTATAAATTTTGATTCCTTCATGGTGAGTCAAGAATTGAATGTTGATGACATATATATCGTCAATCATGACTTGTCTAAAATCAATGTACTGAAGACTTAGTTAAGTAGGACATTCAGGATAAAAGATCAAGGGAGCTGTAAAGAAGGTTCTCGACTGTGATATTCATAGAGACTGGAAGAGGAACAGGTTTTGGTAATCATCGGTGTGTAGGTATTGATCAAGGATGTGATGGAACCAAGCAAAGCCGGTGAGCATTCCCTACGCAGCTCAATTTAAGGCTTTCCTCAGGACATGTCTCAAAATAAATGAGGAAAAGAATGATATGTTTGATGAGTCTTATTCGAATATGGTTGGTAGTACATGTCATGGTTTGTGTTAGATCAGTGATTTCATGGGCAACCAGTGTTGTGAACAAATACCCCGACAAGCAATATTGGGTGGTGGTGAGATGGTACCGAAAACTATGTCTTAACTTTTGATAAGACAAGAACAAAGTTGGAAGGGTATGTGGATTCAAATTACGCAGGCAGTATGGATTTCATAAAGTCACTTCAGGTTACTCGTTTGTACTAGCAGGTGAAGCAATTAGTAGGATGTCCATGCTATCCGACAGGTGCTTGAGGGAAGAAGCGTAACACTGGAGAAGATTCACACCAGTGATTAGTGATTAGGTTTTGGTAATCATCGATGTGTAGGTATTGAACAAGGATGTGATGGAACCAAGCAAAACCGGTGAGCGTTCCCTACGCAGCTCAATTTAAGGCTTTCCTCAGGACATGTTTCAAAACAAATGAGGAAAAGAATGATATGTTTGATGAGTCTTATTCGAATATGGTTGGTAGTACATGTCATGGTTTGTGTTAGATCAGTGATTTCATGGGCAACCAGTGTTGTGAACAAATACCCCGACAAGCAATATTGGGTGGTAGTGAGATGGTACCGAAAACTATGTCTTAACTTTTGATAAGACAAGAACAAAGTTAGAATGGTATGTGGATTCAAATTACGCAGGCAGTATGGATTGCATAAAGTCACTTCAGGTTACTCGTTTGTACTAGCAGGTGAAGCAATTAGTAGGATGTCCATGCTATCCAACAGGTGCTTGAGGAAAGAAGCGTAACACTAGAGAAGATTCACACCAGCATAAATCTAGCGGACATGCTCACCAAGGTCGTTCATACAGAGAAGTTCAAGTTCTGTGTAACATCTCTAGGCTTGGCGATGGCGTAAAAGAAGGATGGAGTGTACACAAGAAGCGTTGATTGAAGATATGATGCGATATAGAGATAAGAGAAAAGATCGAGAAGCTACACATTTGAAGATTGAAGACATGGCGGATATTGTTGTTAACATGTCTTAAATTTGCAAAATTCGACTAGTCCAGGGAAAGTTCAACTCGATGTCCAACAAGAAATTCCCAAGGTCTTCGACCAATCAAACAAGAAGTTTGAACAATCAAAAGTGTCCTTCGACTAGTCGAAGGTTACGCAGACTGCGCACAGACTGCGTAAATTTGAAGCGGTTTCCGAACTATTCTAAAGTCGGTGCATAGGTTTCCTAAACTATAAATAGGACTCCCTAGGCTATTTTAAGGTATGTTAAGGCTTTCTAAAGGGGTTTCAAGAGTTCTTAAAAGGATTTTAGAGTTTGCGAAGTTATAACAAGGGTGAGATTTGAGGTTGTTTGAATCGAACAAGTCATTTCTCTTTGTAATTTTTGTTTTCATAGTAGATTTGTGTCGTTTTGTGTAGTGGTTTTTTCTTGCAAGGGTTTTCTACAATAAATCTCTATGTTTCTTGTGATTGCTTGGCGCCATTGAATTGCTATCGTAAATCCATATTTGCATGATTCCGCATCACAAATCCAAACAAGCATATGCAAAACCGTTATTATTGACCACAATGTGATGGGACATCACATCAGACAATCCCACTGCCCGATCAAATGACCTCAAAATAAACAATTAAAGGAGAACAATCAACTGTCTTACTTTCATCTTAGATCTAGATCTGCGATTGGCACTTTTTACCCCACTAAGTGTGGGTCCTACACTATTTTCGTTTCTAGGGCATCCATCAGATGATCATGATTGGTCAAAGGTAGGGATCTAAAGCAGGGGCTGACCAAGCTGAGGCTGCCAAACCCCACCAGCCCCTAAGATAAATACTCGGCCCTTAGCCACCCCATCATATAAATTATCTAAGACTAGAAAAGGAAAAAAAAAAAAAAAACATAGGGCTGGGCTGTTATGCTGGACCTTATGCATATCCAAACCTGGAGCTGGAGCTGGTCCAATTAGTTGTTGGGCCTCATAACTCACGACCAGGCCTGCCGCCCCAGGGCCCATGGCTCCTCGACAGATACTGCCGTGATTTGCTACACGTCAGGCCCATTGGGACAGGATCTGGGCTTGCTCTCTAGATGGGAAAGTTTCATATAGAGGGCCAAGCCTTACAATCAGTCACTGGTTGAAACTGGGCATGGCCTGAATTTCAAGCACTGAATAAAATGGAAAGCAACAGGTTTTCAGTTTGTGTAAGTAGGGATCAATATTCAGTGACTAGACCATTGATATTGTGGGGCCCACTATGAATGGTCCATCTATAAAATTTATATAATAATATTAATAATAAATAAATAAGTAAAAAGAGTCTCAGATGAATGATCTTAAACCTTTCATATGCAATGCTTCCCATTCAACCAATAAAAGGCCACATGTTCTGTTGCTAGGATCTTCCAATCCAGGGATTTTCCGTGCATGGTTACACGGTCAGTACGACGTGTGGCAATGGGCTAGATAGCCCACCTGACCCGACTTTGAGCCTCGCTTGGACCCAACAGCTTTGCCCATGGACTGGGCTTGGGCCTCACATGCCGGCTTCATCAGTTTTCAAAGTCAGGCTCAAGCTCAAGTCGTGTTAGGCCAATCTGACCCAGCCGTCCCACTTTATATCACAAATTTGACCTTCCAATAGTAGGTTAGGTTAGGAAATGCATCCATCTTGAATTAGATGGGATTGAGTAGGATGGAATTGATTTTCCGCAATAAAGACATGGTGTTAGAGTTTGTTTATAAATCTCATAGTTTAGTGAACATTTTATCCCATATTTGGAATGTAAATATTTGAAAGGTAAATCCTAAGGTTAATTTGTATTCACTTTTGGACTGATGCGTGAAATCAGCAAAATCATGTTGTTTGGAAATATCATAAACTTTCCCATTGTGTTGGCCTCAACAAGTTACGTGGACCCCATTGTGATATTTTTGTTTTATCCATACTGTCCATCCATTTTGCATGATCTTTTTAGGACATATGCCCAAAAATGAAAAAGATTCAAAGCTTACATGGACCACACCATAAAGTAGTAGAGATAATAACATTGACAGTTGAAACCTTTTTACGGCCCACTGCCATGTATTTTTACCCTTCAAACTTGTTCATAAGACCACATAGACTTGGATGAAGGGAAAATGCAAATATCAACTTGATCCAAAACTTCTATAGCTCCCAAGAAGTTTTCAATGGTAGGCGTTCAATCTCCATTGATTTCTATGGTGTGGTCCATGTGAGATTTTTGATCCAAATGATTTTTGGGCTCATGCCCTAAAATGATCTTGAAATATAGATGGCTGGTTTGGATATATATATATATATATATATATATATATATATATATATATATATATATATATATATATATATATATGTGTGTGTGTGTGTGTGTGTGTGTGTATGTGTGTGTGTGTGTGTGAGACCCACAAAACTTGCTAACATCAACCTACTTATCAATTGGATCCCCAAAATATTTCAAATTTCAAATGGATTTGAAAAGCCTCTTTACAAATTTCATGTTTCAAATTGATTCTTCTTAACCTTTTCTCAATATACAGCTCATTTTCCAGAGCATACAAACCTACCAATTGTTGAAGAAAACAAACATAGTATGGGGATTTAAACTGTGGTATTTTTAATTTCATCCTAATTCCATCCTACTTAATTTCATCTAACTCCATGCACCGAACGCGTAGAATGTTTATTTGTTTGTGCATGTGTGGCACATTTGATCAGCGGATGGATTAAGAACATTCAAGTGGGAAATAAGGATTTTATCAATTTTTGAGTCAGGTCAGGTAGGTCAGGTAGCCCATGCTGGGTTCAAGCCGACTCAGGCCTTGGGTCTTAAGTGTTAGACTGGACCCAGGCCTAGCTTAGCCCGGTCCGTTGCCACCCCTATCTAAGAGTCCCATCCCATCAACGTTTTGGTTCACTGAACCATGGGCTCACTTTTAGAAACGGAGCACTCTATAATCCTCTTTCCATCAATGGGGAATTATCACATACATCTGAATGTATGGTCATAAGCGTACTTTCGAAATTTTGTGGGCCCTACCACAATGTTCGAGTTCCATCCAACCCATAAACTCAAGTGGACCAAAACAAAGGAAACAATGGGAGATATTGGGGAGGGCGAAGCCACCGTTGAAACTTGCATATGAAATGTGGGTCCACAGTGTAGTGTTGTATATCTGCCGTCCAACCCAGTAATCAGTTCCCCCACCAGGAAGAAGGGGCACATAAAGACGCAACGCCCCATTTCAAAACTCAGGTGGGCCACACCACATGAATATATAGATTTCAGTAGTCAAAGCACATTTCTCCCTGTGGTGTGTCCCACCTGAGTATTGGCTCAGGAAGGTTCTTGGAATGGACGGTGAGCATGAGGAGACGAATTCCACCCACCTACGGATGGCCCCACAGAGCTGGAATGTATGGTATAAACACATCTCAACAGATTAAAAAAACAAAAGAAGAAAATGAAGACCACATAAAATTGAATACATTAAAGAAAGGTAAAATGGGCCACATCAAACAGGCACAGTAGGTGGATCACCACTTGTTGCAGACACTTGATTTTGGGCCCCACCCATCAATCTCCTCCACATCTTCACCATCCACTTCCACAACGACACAACCCCATCATACAAATGAAGGGCTATGAATATCCCAATCCCCCCTATAATTCCATTAGCTATAGAGAAAGTGAGGGGCATGAGCAACATGGTCATGAAAGCTGGCACACCTTCCTTAATCTCCCCCCACTCAATGTCCCGCACCACCCTCATCATCATCACTCCCACCAGGACTAAAGAGGGTCCCACAGCCCATGGTGGGACACTAGCCATCAGAGGGGTGAAAAACAAGGACAAGAAGAAACAAATCCCCACCGTCAGTGCTGTTAGTCCGGTCCGTCCCCCTTCTCTGATCCCCGCCGATGATTCAACGTACGTTGTGAGAGTGGACGATCCGAGCGCCGATCCAACGATCGTAGAGCTTGCATCCACTATAAATGCTAGATATTCACCTTCAAAACGACCCTTCTCATCCACAAAGCCTCCAAATTGGGCCATGGAATACATTGTCCCAGTAGTATCAAGCACATCCACATAGAACAATGTGATTAGAGCCATCCAAACATCACTCCTATTGAAATCACTGAAACTAAAGGCCCCAGCTGTGGATTTGATCTTATGAAAATCCACAACCTTCTTGAAATATTCATAACTAGTGTCCCCAACTGGGCTGTCTGGAAAAAATGTGACACTAGTGTCCCTAATCCAAGACACCAATGTCACAAAAACAATCCCATATATCATCCCACCCTTAATATCCTTCATTAAGCAATACGACGTGATTAAGAACCCGACCGCGCCGAGCCAGAACGTCGGGCTCTCCATCTTGCCACCCTCACATGCACCAGTCAGGGGGTTGGTGTGAGCACAAGCTGTGAGTGTGACCAATGTGGAATCATTAGGGCCCACAAGGCCCACACCTTGGTGGGCTTGGAGCCCAACAAATGCTAGAAACAAACCAATGCCGGCCGCGCAAGCAAGCCGGACTGACCGAGGGATGAGACGGGCAATCTTTGAACGTAGCCCAATTGCAGACAAGGCTAGGAAAGCGCACCCTTCGAGTAGGACGATGCCGAGAGCGGTTTGATAAGATATGGATCCAGACCCATGAAAGCCCACTAGGTTGTAAGCAAAGTAGGCATTGGCTCCCATGCCTGGGGCTAAGGCTAATGGCAGATTGGCTAAAATACCCATTGCAAAACACCCAATCATAGATGACAAGACAGTAGCCATTATAAGGTCTTTTTTGGCATTTGATAGACATTTTTGGTAGCCTATGTTTGATTGGAACTTACATTCTGGACCAGGCTTAAGAATGTGGTGTGGGTGTGTGTGTATGTTAGCGGAGTGCGGCGTGCAGTCGGAGACGGTGCATGTCGCGCCGGAGTCTGCGAGTATGGTGGCATTGACTGAGATAATGTAAGCCATAGTGAGGAAGGTGGCAATGCCTGCTCGGATTTCCTTAGTGAAACAGGTCTTTCGACCTTCTAGCTTGAAGTATTTTCCAACCATGCTCTTGGAGATTGTTTTATTCAGACGCTTCTCAGCATCCCTGCATGACTCTAGGAGACTTGTGCAAGGCCCACCTCCCATTCTCTCACTCTCTCTCTCTCTCTCTCTCTCTCTCTCTCTCTCTCTCTCTCTCTCTCTCTCTCTCTCTCTCTCTCTCTCTCTCTCTCTCTCTCTCTCTCTCTCTCAAAAACCTTGAAATGGTTTATGGAAGGTTTATATAAGAAATGGGTCTATATTCCTGAATGGCACTAAGTTGTCAGGTCTAATTTTTGTAGCATGAGCTGTCGACCAGAGGCACGTGGTTGACTCTTTTCAGTTCTTTCAAGTGGGAACCATTTTTCGATGATCTGAACCATTGGTCTGTATTATCTAATTGTGAGTGGACCAGTCGTTAAATTTAATATTAAATAAAATAATAATCTTTGGACATTTTCAGTTGAACCTGGACATTACTCGCTTCTTGGGCGTCTATTTAGAGGACACAACTTGGAAGGTTATGATTGTCCCATTGATGAGTTTTTTTTTTTTTTTGGCATGTTTATCCCCCAGGGCTGCCATGAAAAGATTGTGAAGATGGACGGTATGGATCATAATCCACACGTTAGGATTATTCTTGGATGAATGTCTCTTATTTTGGCCTGCCAATGCTGAGAATCTGTTTTGCAGCTTGAAAAAGGGGTGGCTCCAATAAAAAGTGCCGACATTTTGATGGTTTGGATTTTATTATCAGTGTTTTTTTTTTTGGTTTTCCATGGTGGTCCATGAAGAATAGGCTGGAGCAATGGAAGGTCCGGATGATTGGTTAGATAGTCCAATGGATAAGGACTGCATGTAAGGTTTGAAGAGTCTTGCTATGTGCACACGCGTGTACAATAAAGCTCCTGCACACGCCACACATGTTCCATCATGGCACATGTACATAAGATCCAATCCATCCATTGAGTTGGTCCGAGATTTTGCATGATTTCCAAAAGTAATGGTTCAATCAACATGTAGGCCCCAATATTGTAAACAGATGGATGAGTTACAAAACTTCAGCAAGTTCTTCGGAACCGTACATTTGTTTTTCTGACTGTAGCACACCTGGAAATTGGATTAAACTGTGTTTTCGGATAGAGTATCAAAATATCTATACCTTACTGATGGATGGATTGGATCTCTGATATATCATGCCATACTGGCACACGCATGGCGTGTACAAAAGCTTTATTTCACACGCGCGTGAGCTTAGCAAAAGTTTAGTGCAAATGCAGGAGGCGGATTGGCTGGTTTACCTCACACCAGCTACAGCTGCTGTATTGACGCCGGTAAGTTCTGTGGATATGAATGTCTCTTATAATCACGAAGTATGTTTTATATACAAACCGTTCATCCATACTGTGAGCTTGTCTTAAAGATTGAGACAAAAAATAAGACAGCTCCATCTATCACGTCAACCACACTTAAAAAAGCATTGAGGGATTGGACGTCCACCATTGAAACCTTTTTAAGGTCAAAAAAGCCTTCGGTTAATATGAAATTTGTTTTTCCTCTTCGTGTGGGCCTCTATGATCTTAGTAAAGAATTAGATGGAAAATAAACGTCATGATGAGCCCTCCAAATTATTTAGCAGAGAAAATCATAATCTCTACTGGTATCTGTGGTGTTGTACAGATGATCTTTCTTTTTATTTATAATGTTTTAAAATAATATCTAAAATAAATGAATCATGTAGATATTATAAATACATCACTATGGTCCATGTAACTTGATCTCCTTTTAATTGTTCGTACAAGTTGGAGCTTGAAGAGCGTCGGTGCTCACGTCAGCTATATAGCTGGTGCATAGTACATCAGTCAATCCGCTTCCCAACCGGCCCATCATAACGTTTATTTTCATAAAGTTAAAAAATACCTTAATTAAGCGGAAAAATAAATTTAGTATTAATCCAAACCTTCCGTGACCTTATAAAAGGCTTCAATGGTAGATGTTCAATCCTCCGTTGCTATTTGCAGTGTAGTCCACTTGATATTTATGTGTTTTAGTTTTCCGTCTCAATACTTAAAAACGAGTTCCTAAAATGAATGGGCGGTTGGGATATAGCACGTATCTCATGACCCAGATAACTTACTGGCGCCAATACGGAAGTACACTAGCAAATCCGCTTTCGAAAATTGGGGGAGCGAATTCAGTCGGGTCAGGACCAGACAAGTTCCATCAGGTCTTCGCCGTAGAGCTCACCTAGAAATATGTGTTGTGCATTTACGTCGTCCATCCATTTTTCTAGCTCATTTTAAGGCGTGGACCTAAGAATTAGACAGATCGACACCTCAAGTAGACCATATCACAGAAAATGGAGATAATTGATTGGGCGGCCCAATGAATTCGGATCTTCTATTGGAGAGGAGCAGACATTTGCTGTTTTCCTGTATTTTGATTGGGCTGCCCAATCACATTATAAAGAACAGAGATGAGCAGTGTGGATAGACAATACTTAAATCAAGATGGACCCATAGAAAGACTGGAAGGAAGCCGGTCCGCGACCTTACTACATCCGCGTCCAGATTGGAAGAAGATTATTTTGTAACTCGTGTAAAATGTTATGCCATGATTTTTATCAAATCCAACCCGTTCATAAGGATTTACCTGCCATTTAATTTGAACTGAAAAACTTAAGTCGATCCAACCATCATTTCAGCCACCGCATAAATAAGAGATTTATGAGTGGCTGTCCACTGTTTTTTATGGTGTATATAACCGTTTTGTATTTATATAAATCAACCTCCGAATTAAGTGACCCTCATCATGATGATCGCATAATAAAAAACTCAGGACAATACAATTATCAGGTGGGCCACATCACAAAAAAAAAAAAAAAAAAAGGATAACCATCAAAACCTTCCAAATTCATGTGGTGACCACATGATGGTTGTATTAATCTGATATTTAAGCATCCAACTTTCAGGTTGGCTCTAACCTCTTGAACGGGCCGGATGCCATACATACACCATAGGCTCTATCCACAACGTTTGTTGGACACGCTTTTTTACAAACATTGCGGAGGATCTGGCCTCAAGTTCTTTGTAGTTAATCCCTTTAATCCTTTTAAATGCAGCGGATCCTCGACCGAGGAAATGCAGACTGAATCAGATTTTTGATTTTTTTTTTTTTTTTTTTTTTTTTTTTTTTGGTTTAATGTAAATGGGCTCATATCCCAGTGATCCAGACCATTGATCTTGAAACCCACTGCTAATTAATCAAGCCCGAGATATCTCCGAATCAAAACAATCCTACCCTTTCAATTTGTGGCCTGTTAAAAGTCAATAATAGAAATACTGCAACAGTCCAATTTCAACGGCTGAAGCTCTACGATTAGTTGTTATTATCTAGCTACCTAGACCCTTACACAACATCCATACCCACCGAGGCCCAACAAACCAATGGATTAGATTCACTGAAACATGGAGCCCACTACTGTAAACCTCCTGTGGCCAGGATCATATAGTACGGTCGAGGAGAGTTATTTGGTAAGCGGATTGGCTGATGTACCCTACACCAGCTACATAGCTGGTGTATTGACGTCAGCAAGCTCTGTGGGTGCTATCATGAGGTATGTGTTATATCCAAACCGTCCATCCATTTTGCAAGCTCATCATAAGGCTTGAGACGAAAAATAAGACACATCTAACTATCAAATGGACCACACTCCAAAAAGGAGTGGGAGATTAAAGGTTTGCCATTGAAACCCTTTTGGGGTTCACAAAAGTTTTGGCCGTCTTCATCTAGGTCTCTATAACCTTATGAACAGATTGGATGGAAAATAAACATTATGGTGAGACTTATAAAATTTTTAACAGTGAAAGTCGTTACCTCCACTTATATGTGATGTATTCTAGCTGACGTGTGAATATGATTATTTTTTTTAGGATATCTATGATTATACGACCCATTTATGGCCCATTTACGAGACAAAGCCCACCTCATTTTACGGATGCGGATTGCGTCCTACCCCCGCCCGGACGGTAATCCGTCCGGGCAGGGCTCTGTGGAGCCCACAGTGATGTAATTATTTTATCCGTACCATTAATTGTTTTTATATGATAATTTTAAGTTATCATACAAAAAATGAAGCAAATACACAGATCCAGTGGACCACATCAAAGGAATCTGTAGTGATAATGACACCCACCGTTGAAACATTTCTAAGGGCCTCGGTGATGTTTTTTTACCACCCAACCTATTAATAAGGTCATGCAGACTTGGATGAAGTGAAAACACAAATTTCATCTTGATTCGATACTTCTCCAGCTCCCAGGAAGTTTTTAATGGTGAAAGTTTAATCGCCAATTTATGGTCTACTTAAGCCTTGAACTTATCTCAATTTTTGGTTGATATTTTAAAAAAATCATATAAAAATAATTAACGGCGTGGATAAAACACTTACATCATGGTGGACCCCACAGAGTCCTGCCCGGACGAATTACCGTCCCGGGGGGTAGGACGCAATCCGCATCCCTCATTTTACCTTACAAGTATAAGAAAATGCCCCGCTTTTTCCTTCAAGCGAGAAGACAGATACTCCTCGAACTCAAGTTATACGAACGGTTCAAAAGATATCAACATTACATGGCTCCATAGTTATGTATTTATTATATCCACAACGTTCATCTATATTTCGAGATCATTTCGGAGTATTATATAAAAACAAAAAAAAATTATATCCAAAGGCCAACTGAACCACACCACAAAGAGCAGCGGGAAACTGATTTTCACCGTTAAAAATTTTATAGGGCCTACCATAACATTTATTTTCCATCTAATCTATTCATAAAGTTACAAAGACTTGAATGAAGAGGAAAAACAAATTTCATAATGATCCAAAACTTCTATAAACCCTAAAAGCGTTGCAATGGTGGACATCCAATTCCCCACTGCCTTTTACAGTGTGGTCCACTTGATAGTAAGATCTGTCTTATTTTCCGTCACATGCCTTAACATGAGCTCGCCGAATAGATGGACAGTTTGGATATAACATAGGCCTCATGATGGGACCACAAAAACAACAAAGATTCGACGAAAAAACAAAAAAGAGGTAGATTTTCTTTTTTTGATAATATATATATATATATATATATATATATATATATATATATATATATATATATATATATATATATATATATATACACAAGAAGATTTAGCTATGGATCATAACCGTAGCCATAGCTACAAAAATCTGTAGTTATAGTGGACTGGCCCGGGTGGGCGCGCCGAACTAGTGGCCCCCACATCGGTTGCTGACTTATTCAAAGGGGCCACGCCTATCCGGCGCCGCTATGGCTACGGATTATAACTGTAGCTATAGATAGTAGTTTTAATTTTTTTAATTTTTTTTTATTATTTTATTTTTTACATGAAAAACTTTATTCTACCTACAATTTTCTTAAACATATATTTATATAAATACGTATATTTAAGCATATAAAAAAATTTTCCTCTCTTTTTTTTATTTCTTTCTTTATTTATTTAAAAAGTATATCTTCAAAATCAAAATTAGGTATGCGATGAACCCTATACGATTTTAGGGTACGAGAAGCTACTTTAGCCAACCAACCTAGTTATTTTCTAGGATTCCATCAGGTCGATGACCATGAAATGCATGGAAATGACCGTGAAGTGCATGGAAATGACCGTGAAAGGAATTGACTATGAAATGCATGGAAATGACTATGAAATAAAACGAAATCACCGAAAATGATCGTGAAATGCATGAAAATGACTGTCAAGTGAAGCGATTTGACTGTGAAATGCATGGAAATGACCGTGAAGTGCATGGAAATGACCGTGAAGTGAAACGGAATTGCAGGAAATGACCATGAAATGAAACGGAATCGCTGGAAATAACTGTGAAGGAGAATTTCCTTTCATTTCACGGTCATTTCCATGCATTTCACGGTCAATTCCTTTCACTTCACGGTCATTTCCATGCATTTCATAGTCAATCCTAGCGATTCTGTTTTGATTCACGGTCATTTTCATGCATTTCATAGTCAATCCGCGCATTCCATTTTGAAATGCACCGAAATGACCGTGAATCAACACGGAATAGCAGTGAATGACAGTGATACGCATGGAAATAACCGTGAATCAACACAGAATAGCAGTGAATGACAGTGATATGCATGGAAATGACCGTGAATCTTGACGAATGGACCGTGAAATGCGCGAAAATGACCGCGAAATGAGCCGAAATGACCGAGAATCAACACAGAATCGCCGGAAATGACTATGATATGCATGGGAATGACAGTGAATCTTGGCGAATGGATCATGAAATGCACAAAAATGACCGTGAAGTGAAGGGGCATGACCCTGAAATGCGCTGAAATAACCGTGAATTAACACGGAATTGCGGGGAATGACCGTGATATGCATGGAAATGATCGTGAATCTTGGCGAATGGATTGTGAAATGCGGGGAAATGACCGTGAAGTGAAGTGGCATGACCGTGAAATGCGTTGAAATGACCGTGAATCAACACGGAATAGATGGGAATGACCGTGATATGCATGGAAATGACAGTGAAGTGAGGCGATTGGACCGTGAAATGCGTAGAAATGACCATGAAGTAAAGGGGCATGACTGTGAAATGCATCGAAATGACCGTGAATCAACACGGAATAGGTGGGAATGACTGTGGTATGCATGGAAATGACCGTGAAGTGAAGCGATTGGACCGTGAAATGCGCAGAAATGACCTTGAAGTAAAGGGGCATAATCGTGAAATGCGCTGAAATGATCGTGAATCTACAAGGAATAGACGGGAATGACCGTAATATGCATGGAAATGACCTTGAAGTGAGGCGATTGGACCGTGAAACGCGCAGAAATGACCGTGAAGTAAAGGGACATGCCCGTGAAATGCGCCGAAATGATCGTGAATCAACACGGAATAGGTAGGAATGACCGTGATATGCATGGAAATGACCGTGAAGTGTAGCGATTGGACCGTGAAATGCGGGGAAATGACCGTGAAGTGAAGGTGCATGACCATGAAATGCAACAAAATGACCGTGAATCAGCACGGAATATGCAGGAATGACCTTGATATGCATGGAAATGACCATGAAGTGAGGTGATTGGACTTTGAAATGTGTGTAAATGACCATGAAGTAAAGGGGCATGACCGTGAAATGCGTCGAAATGACCGTGAATCAACACAGAATTGCCGGGAATGATCGTGATATACATGAAAATGACCGTGAAGTGAGGCGATTGGACCGTGAAATGCGTGGAAATGACCATGAAACAAAGGGGCATGACTGTGAAATGCGCTGAAATGACCATGAATCAACACAGAATAGGCGGAAATGACCATGATATGCATGGAAATAACTGTGAAGTGTAGCGATTGGACCGTGAAATGCGAAAATGACTGTGAAGTGAAGTGGCATGACCGTGAAAATGCATCAAAATGATTGTGAATCAATACGGAATAGGCAGGAATGACCATGATATGCATGGAAATGACCGTGAAGTGTAGATTCAAGGTCATTTCGACGCATTTCACGCTCATGCCCCTTCACTTCACGGTCATTTCCGCGCATTTTGTGGTCCAATCGCTTCACTTCACGGTCATTTCCATGCATACCACAGTCATTCCCGCCTATTTCGTGTTGATTCACGGTCATTTCGACGCATTTCACGGTCACAGTCATTTCCGCTCATTTCATGGTCTAATCGCCTCACTTCACGGTCATTTTCATGCATATCATGGTCATTCCCGTCTATTCCGTGTTGATTCACTGTCATTTCGGCACATTTCACGGTCATGCCCCTTCATTTCACGTTTATTTTTGCGCATTTCGCGGTCTAATCGCTTCACTTCACGGTTATTTCTATGCATACCACGATCATTCCCGCCTATTCCGTGTTGATTCACAATCATTTTAACGCATTTCACGGTCATGCCCCTTCACTTCACTGTCATTTTCATAAATTTCACAGTCCAATCGCTACACTTCACGGTCATTTTCATGCATATCATGTTCATTCCCACCTATTCTGTGTTGATTCACGGTCATTTTGGCGCATTTCACGGTCATTTCGGCGCATTTCACAGTCATGCCCCTTCACTTTACGGTCATTTTCGCGCATTTCACGGTCCAATCGCCTCACTTCACGGTCATTTCCATGCATATCATGGTCATTCCTGTCTATTCTGTGTTGATTCACAGTCATTTCAGCACATTTCACGGTCATGCCCTTTCACTTAATGGTCATTTCTGCGCATTTTGTGGTCCAATCGCTTTACTTCATGGTCATTTCCATGCAAATCATGGTCATGCTTGCCTATTCCGTGTTGATTCACGGTCATGCCCCTTTACTTCATGGTCATTTTCGCATATTTCACGGTCCAATCGTCTCACTTTATAGTCATTTCCATACATATCATGGTCATTCCCGTCTATTCCGTGTTGATTCATGATCATTTTAACGCATTTCATGGTCATGCCCCTTTACTTCACAACCATTTCCGCGCATTTCACGGTCCAATCGCTTCACTTCATGGTCATTTCCATGCATACTACGGTCATTCTCGCCTATTCCGTGTTGATTCATGGTCATTTCAACGCATTTCACAGTCATGCCCCTTCACTTCACGGTCATTTCCGCACTTCACGATCCAATTGCCTCACTTCACGATCATTTCCATGCATATCACGGTCATTCCCGTCTATTTCGTATTGATTCACGGTTATTTCGGTGCATTTCACAGTCATGCCCCATCACTTCATGGTCATTTTCGCGCATTTCACGGTCCATTCGCCAAGATTCACGGTCATTTCCATGCATATCATGGTCATTCCCGGCAATTCCGTGTTGATTCACGGTCATTTCAGCCCATTTCACGGCATGCTTCTTCACTTCACGGTCATTTTCGCGCATTTCACGGTCCATTCGCTAAGATTTACGGTCATTTCCATGATTATCTCGGTCATTCCTGGCGATTCCGTGTTGATTCACAGTCACTTCAGCACATTTCACAATCATGCCCCTTCACTTCACGGTCATTTCCGGGCATTTCACGGTCATTTCACAATCATGCCCCTTCACTTCACGGTCATTTCCGGGCATTTCACGGTCCATTCGCCAAGATTCACGTTCATTTCCATGCATATCACGGTCATTTTCGACTATTCTGTGTTGATTCACGGTCATTTCGGCACATTTTAAAATGGAATGCGGATTGACCGTGAAATGCATGAAAATGACCGTGAATCAAAACGAAATCGCCGGGAATAACCGTGAAGTGTAGGGAAATGACCGTGAAATGCATGGAAATGACCGTGAAGTAAAGGAAATTGACCATGAAATGCATGGAAATGATCGTGAAATGAAAGGGAATTCTCCTTCACAGTCATTTTCGGTGATTCTGTTTCATTTCATGGTCATTTCCTGCGATTTCGTTTCACTTCACGGTCATTTCCATGCACTTCACGGTCAATTCCCTTCACTTCACAGTCATTTCCATGCATTTCATGGTCAAATCACATCATTTTATGATCATTTCCATGCATTTCACAGTCAATTCATTTCACGGTCATTTCCATGCATTTCACAGTCATTTCCATGCACTTCATGGTCATTTCCATGCATTTCACAGTCATCGACCCGATGAAATCTTAGAAAATAACTAGGTTGGTTGGCTAAAGTAACTTCTCCTGCCTCAAAATCATATAGGGTTCATCGCATAACTAATTTTGATTCAGAAGATATACTTTTTAAATGAATAAAGAAAGAAATGAAAAAAAAAGAGGAAAAAAATAAAATTTATATACTTATATACACATATTTATATAAACATGTGTTTGAGAAAATTGTAGGTATAATAAAATTCTCCATGTAAAAAATAAAATAAAATAAAATAAATTTTTTTAAAAAAATTGCACTAGCGTCTATGGCTACGATTATAATCCGTAGCCATAGTAGTGCCAGATGGGCATGGCCTCGCCGAATAAGTCAGCAACTGGCGCGAGGGCCATTAGTTCGGTGCGCTCACCTCGGCCGGTCCATTATGGCTACGGATTTTACGGATTTTTGTAGCTATAGCTATTGTTATAATCCATTGCGAAATCTCCTTGTATAAAAAAAAATAAAAAATAATAAAAATCTGTATTTTGTTTTTTTTAGTCGAATCTTTATTATTTTTGTAGTCCCATCATGAGGTCTATGTTATAACCAAACTGTCCATCTATTTAGCGAGCTCATGTTAAGGCTTGTGACAGAAAATAAGGCATACCTAACTTTCAAGTGGACCACACCGTAAAACGCAACGGGGAGTTGAATGTCTACCATTGAAACCCTTTTAGAGTTACAAAAGTTTTGGATCATTATGAAATTTGTTTTTTCCTTTCCCTCAACTCATACTTGCATTATGAATAGATTGTTAGAAATTAAATGTCATAGTGGACCTACAAAATTTTTTAACGGTGAAAAGTAATTTTTCTACTGCTCTCCGTAGTGTGGTCCAGTTGATCTTTGGATATGATTTTTTTTTTGAATAATGCTCCCGAATGATCTCGAAATATGATTGAACGTTGTGGGGCCATGTAACGTTGATCTCTTTTGAACTGTTCGTATCACTCGGAGTTCATGGAGCGTCAACGCTGTCTTCCCGCTTGAAGGAAAAAGCAGAGGGCATTTTCGACCTCTGGGAAAGCGTCCGTACAGCTGGGCCTTTCTTGTAAGGCAAAATGGGGTGGGATTCGTCTCGAAAATGGGCCATGAATGGGTCGTACAGTCGTAAATTTCTCATAATTTTGTGGGCAGTGCATTAAAATGTCCTCTAAAAATGGATAACCGCGTGAATATAATAAATACATCCTTTTGGGCTATGAAACTTGATCTCTTTTGAATCGTCCGTGCAACGCGGAGCTCGAGGAGCTTCGGCGCTCGCTCATCTTCGCATTACACGTGCCTACATCAGCTATATATATAGCTGGTGTGTGATACACTAGCCAATCCGCTTTCAGTTAATTGATGAAAACGGCCAATCAGGTCATTGGTTGATAGTCGGTGCTATGCGGGCCTCATCATAATGTATGTGTTTCATCCATGCTGTCCATCTACATTTATAAATCATTTTATATATGAAATAATATCAATCCTCAAGTAGGCTACATTATAGGAAACAGTATTATATCAACGTTGACCATTAAAATTATTTTGGGCCCATAAAAGTTTTGTACCTAGCTGATATTAATTTTTTCCCTTCATTTAGATATTTATTACTTAATCAACAGATTGAATGTCAAATAAACACTGCCATGAGCCTTAGGAGGATTTTAATGATGGATATTCAACCATTATTATTCTCCTGTGGTGTGGTTTTATGTGAGATTTATAACCCCGTCACTTTTTTATCAATCTCTAAATTAATCTGTAAAAACACATACATCATGGTGAGGCTCACAGAGCACCGACCACCAGCCAGGGGCCAGTGTCAGCGGGAGTAGCCAATCCGTCTCCTTATTTGATACGCTGACAGCGTGGGCCCACCATTGAAAACTACTTTTGGGGGGCACCGGAATTTATTTATTTTTTCCTACCAACGTGTTATTAAGGTCACGAGGACCTGGATTAAGGGGCCACACAAATATCAACTTCAGCCAAATTGAGCGGAATGAAGTTTTTAATGGTTAATCACCTCTGTTTCCTGTGGTGTAGTCCACCTGGAATTTAGATCTGGTTCATTTTTTGGCATCATGCCTTAGAATGAACAGTCAAAAAACGAGTGGACGGGTGGATGTAATGTACATATATCAAGGTAGGCCCCGCATTCAGGTATTTATTCACTTGGTGTATCCCGCGACTGACAATGTGATGGTTAACATAAACATGAATCCGTTATTGTACACGTGGCATGCATTTGTCACAGTTTTAACCTGTGCATCCCAGAGATAGTCCCACAATCTGACGGTTGGACGGTTCTAACCTCTCAATCAATGGTCATCTGTTTACTGAATCCAGACTGTCAAATATTTTCTTTTTCACCTTCCACCGTACGTCCACCAATCGGCCAGTTAGTATCACCGCTTGATGTCTAAGGTGGGCCCACTACTCGACTGTAAGTAGAAGTGCACCACGTGCACAATTTCTCTCCCGCCAATGGGTCATTTCTCTATAACATCCCAGCCGTGGAAAATATGGGACACATCATAAAAATCACCTGGGTTAAAAACAAGATGGTTAATTCATCCAGTGTGACCACATCATCTAAATAAATGGAAATATATGTATACAGCCAACCTGGCGATTGGATTGTTCTAGATTTAGATCCAGGTGATCTTCAAGGTATGGCCCACCTTTTACACGACTTGGATCTTCCACGAAAGGCAACACAATAGTGGAAAGGATGCATGTGAGCATTTCTCTATGAGTGGATGCGTAAGAACCATCACGCTCTACCACAGCATTAATAAATATTTTACAAGCCTCTTCGTTACTTGTGGGTGTGGGATTCTATCTTTGGCTTCTTCTTTTTTCTTTTCTTTTTGTAAAGAGAGAAATACTTGGAAACTCTTTTGATACTCCGGCAGTGTGTGGTGGATGATACTCAGGCACTTAGAAATTAGTAAGAAATTGCATGCGATGGATTGCAACTAGTTCCAAACAAAACTGTGGAAATTAAGGGTAGAATTTTATATGTATCAAGAACAAAAATCTACTCTTATTTGATTATCTAACCATTTGATTGCTGGACATTTATTGCATAGTGAAAATATTCAACGGTCTTACTTCAAAAAACAATCGTTCCTATGATTATTTAACCAAACTTATTTCAAAAATGTAACTTAGCCATAGTGTGTTCCACGTTTTAATCAGTTTAATTTAGATAAATATTTTAGACTTTGACCATTTATAAGTGCCTGTATATCAAGCAACTTAGTCAGCCTGAGTATCAAATGTCCTCTAGCTATTTTGAGGGCGTGCATGTCTGCGTCTTAGGAGACCTTTGAATGCATGTGGATATTAGACAACTATACTCTTTCATGCATGCGCGAGGAGAGCGTTATTTTTATGTTGGTGGGCACCTCTTTTGAGAGAAAAAGATAAGACAAACGCAGGTATCTTATACGCATATCCGGCCATCGATTTTGAAATATATACATTTAAAAAAATAAAATCTCCTCCATTAGTTTTGAGGCCAGATCCTCTGCAGGCGTTTGTAGGGAAAAAAAACAAAGGAAAGAAAGAAGAAAAAAAAGAGAAGCTTTTTCAATGGCTCTTGCTCACACGTGTGTAAAGGTTATTAACATGTATGGAACTTATTCATTTTCCTATAGATGTTATTCAACAATCTGTACATAAAGTATCACAGGCAGCTAGAGTATCAAATGTCCTCTAGCTATTTTGAAGACTTGCATCTCTGTTCCTTTGTAGACTTTTGAATGCATGTGGATATTAGACAACTATACTCTTTTATGCATGCGCAAGGAGTGTTATTTTTATTTTTGTGGGAACCTCTTTTGAGGGAAAAAGATGAAACAAATGCAGGTTATCTTATAGACATATCTCGCTATGGATTTTGAAATATATATATATATATATATATATATATATATATATATATATATATATATATATATAAGTTGTATTATTATTATTATTATTATTATTATTTAAAAGAACCTTTTTCAATGCCTCCTGTTCACTTGTGTGTAATAATTATTAACATGTATGGAACTAATTCATCTACGTGTAGATATTATTCAGCCTGTATATTAAGTATCATAGGGAGTATCAAATGTCCTCTGGCTACTGTTATTTTTATGTTTGTGGGAACCTCTTTTGAGGGAAAAAGATGAAATAGACATATCCAGCTATAGAATTTGATATATATATATATATATATATATATATATATATATAGAGAGAGAGAGAGAGAGAGAGAGAGAGCAATGCTCACACACAACTAGTTGGACATTGCATTTTCGTCCAACTAGCAATGCATTTAATGAAACAAGTCCCTCTTAATTAATGCAAGTAAATGCTTCCCACCGCATACTAATTTCATTTTGGCAGGGAAAGGGGACCACAGCTTGGGTGGGCCCCATCACTGTGTTAATGTAAAATCAACCCCAACCATCAGGTATGTCACCCCCTGATAGATCAACATCTCAATTCTCATCCCCATCCTTAGTTCAAGTCAACCACACTAGTGGAAACAGTGTACGTGGAAAGGTTAACCTACTAAACTATTTCCTATGGTGTGGCTCACATGGATCATATATGGGCCTGATTTTTGGGACCCAAGCTTACTTTTGGTGTGACATCTAATGGATAGAATGGATTTCAGAGTTTCGTCATGATATGCCCAGTAAAAATCAAGGATGGATGTCTCCCTCCTAATTGTTTCCATTGGTGTGGCCCATATGAATACCGGTTAGCCTGATTTATTGGCTTTAGGTTTATCACTGGATTACACATCTAATGGGCGGAGTGGATCTCACATACATATCAGGGTGGGCCCATAAAAATAAGAGGTGGGAGTCCGTGTGATTCCTTTTTCCCATAACACTACTGCTTGGCGTAATTTAATATGATAATTAAGGCTCATAGTGCTTGGAAGAGAACTGGGGTTATTTTGGTAATTAATCCTCGTAATGCCAGCAGATGAGTGATTTAAACGAACTTTGGAAAAGAGTGGCCCGTTCGGGTCAACCCACCACGGTGTTAGTTTTAAATCACGGGTGGGCTTATTTTTGTCTTCTATGCCCAACATAAGATTACACATCTAATGGTTGGAGTGGATCACACATACACATTAAGGTGAGTCCCATAGAAAAAAAATTAAAAAATAAAAAATAAAAAATAAAATCAAAATAAAGCGTATGGTGAAATTCTTTTTTCCAATAAAAAAAAAAAAGTCCAAGTTCGTCGGGTTGGAGTACCGTTTTGTGTCCAGCCGGTACATATCATCTAACCTATTATTTAAAAATGACATCCAATCCGTCTAATAGGTTGACCCATCACAAGCATTACTTTTTTTAAACACCACAACAACCAAATATACAAGTTAGTTGGCCAAACACAATTCGGTTAATTTTAATGGTAAGACCTTCTATCTTAACTACTTACCGTGATTTAACCCAATCTAGTGTTGAATCTACCTTAATTGTAATTCCATGTACAAACGCAAGGTGGCCTATAAGATAGACGGGGTGGATCTACTCCACATGAACTCTTTCCTTCTACATCTAGGAAAGCAATGCCACGTTGCCCTTAGGAAGGCCAGGCAAACTTTATGCTAAATATTCGGAAAGAGGATACATCCGAAGGGAGAGTAAATATATGATGGGCTACACACCTATTATATATTTGGACCATCCAACTCAAAATCAGATCCGTGCATTAGATAAATTACATGTCAACATGTCAAGGACAATTTTTTTTTTTTTTTTTTTGACGATCTTATGATCGATCATGTCAAATACTTATGGAAAGTGTTGGTTGTTAATAAAACTGTCCAACAATCCAGATTTAACATGCATACGTACTTTTCTTACAAGTGCTGTTTCTTAGTTTTTGTTACGTAACTTTTCTTAGTGAGTCTTAACTGATGAATGGCCTAGATCTTTGACACACATGTTACTTTACATAACTATGACATGCATTCTAAAACCTCTCAAATGTAAGCGTATGTATTATATAAAAGAGTAAATTTTCTCATTAAATGCAAAGCTAGTTGGACGAAAATGCAATGTCCAACTAGTTGTGTGTGAGCATTAACATGTATGGAACTTTATATATATATATATATATATATATATATATATATATATATATATATAAAAGGTTTTTTTTAATTCTCCTACATTGGTTTGAGGCCGGATCCTCTGTAGGTGTTTGTAGGGTAAATAAATAAATAAATAAAAGCTTTTTCAATGGTTCTTATTCACCTGTGTGTAATGGTCATTAACATGTATGGAACTTATTCATCTGTGTGTAAATGTTACTAATTCAACCATCTGTGTAGGTTTCACTTTGTTGAGTGTTTGCAATCCAAGCAATAGTTTAAATGAATCTGACCATGATGATGGGATGATTCGTAGATGAGTTTTATAAAATTATTAGGTGAGCCACGCCATTAGAAAACAATGGACAGCTATCCAAGAACCTTGAAATTCATATGATCGTACCTACATGTGATGGATGCATGGATCAGCCTTGGCATCCCACTTCTTGGTGGGGCCACGCCTACATGGTTTAAAATTCATGCGTGCACACACACACACACACACACACACACATATATATATATATATATATATATATATATATATATATATATATATATATAAAATATAGCTTCCCTTTTCTTACCCACAATAAAAATCACTTTTTTAGTGGGCCAGATATAGGGTGTCATTGGGCGGGTCTAAGGCCTGTCCAAGACCCGCAAAGTAAAAGCCTGGTCTAGGCTGGCCCATGATGAACCAACAACACAAATAGACCCAAGCTCTACCCATGAATCCAGCCCAAGCCGAAGCCTGGTCACCCTACATTGTGCAAGATCTAGGCTGTTCATTTGGCATGCTTATTCATGCATGATAATGATAAGATGTCCTTGAAAGCTTAGGTTCAGGCAGGGGTGATGGACTCATAAATTGAGCCTGGGCCCAGCCCATTAATAAATAGGCTTAAACTTTCAGGCCAAGCTCAGCTCAATGAGAGCTGAGCTGTGGCTGAAAGCTTGATGGTTCATACCGGCTCATGACGACCCTAGCTCTGGTGATTGGTCATGCTCCGCATCACGTGTGGCACTCATATAAGGCTATCTATATTTTTTAATTTTAACGGCACATTTTGGATGGATCATATCTTTGTGATTTTTTTGATCAAGTAATCCTAAGCGTCCAATTAATGGCTATGAATTGGATGGTTGAATGTGAAAAGGTAAGTGGCTGAAATTCCAAGGGCAAAATAAGATGGTTATTTTCATCTTCCTGTTTTAAATTTCCATCTTCCATCCAAAATTGGGTCAGCAATTTGGACGGTCTAGATTTATGGCATCTAAACGGTTTGAAGACTCACTGCCATTCCTAAACTGGTGGTAATCAAGCCTAGCCCTACGTTGGTCATTCGTGAAATGGCAGGACTACTGTGTTAGTTGGCCACCATTTAAAAAATGGTGGTGACTCTTCAACCATGCAGGGCGTAGTCACGTGATAATCCAGGCTGCCAAAGCACTTACCTAGCTGTGGATGGGGCAAAACTCAGAAATAACGGTGAGAAAATGATGTTAACCATCTAATCCTTATCTTTATATTTGAACCACCCAATACTTTTCTTCTAAACATCCATTTGATAGCCATCAATCGAATAGCCAAGATTTCTTTATCCATTCACTATATGACCCATGGTGGTCTGGATAGGTTTAAATGAGTGCCACGTCCAAGGAAGATGAGTGACCACCATTTTCTAAGTGGTGATAAACTATCATAGGAGAATGGAATAGAAAAAGCTCTTTTTTTGAGAGATTTTATATATATATATATATATATATATATATATATATATATATAAGGAGCATGTCTTAATCATTCCACCATATTGTAATAATTTATTGTAACACTCAGCTCAACCAGAACAGTGTTCTGATGCGTCCACGTAGGATTTGCCATATGATCGCTCAATTAAACCGCTCATGTGAGGGGCACCACCAACAAATTAACTCAGGTTATCCCATTAAGGTGGACAAGCCTGGTTATGTTCGGACCGAGTGTGGGCCGTTAAGCCAGATAACTCGTTTGTATTTGGCAACAGCCTGTGCGGGCCGTGTAGCGGTTAAGGAGGGTTAGAAAAATCTAAAAATTGGAGAAACCGTAGACCTCACTGGGCTTGTGGTTCGTTACGAAGCGCGGACTCAATAGACGCCTAGAAATTAATTATACACGCCTTCCTAACAGCACTGGCCAAGCGCAGCTCACCCCAGCCTTGGCTCAAAGGCTAGAAATTAAATTACTGGCCATTTTAAATGAAACTGAGTATTATGCATTTTAGCCGTCGAATTTCTTTTGAATTTATAGTGAAGGCCTAAAACATTTTTCTACACCTGTCCATAAAATCCGAACCCCGATCGTGAAACAGTCACCGTTAATCGCAAATCGGACCCATACAATAAAACCCTGCGTCTGTTTGCCCTCAAATTTTGCACGGCCCTTCATCGGGCCATGGAGCACCTATCCTATAAATTTCAGGGCCAGGGGGCTATCAGAGCTGCCCCAACAGCTAAAATGGACCCCATAGGGCCATTCAAAGATCGGAACCGTACGATAAAACTTCACATCCGTTTGCCTTCAAATTTTGCGCAGCCCCTCATCGGGCCATGGGACACCTACACTCCAAATTTGGTGGCCAGAGGGGTGATGGGGCAGCCCCAAAGCCAAGGAGGAATCCTAGAGGGCCATTGTAGGGAGATTACTAGAACTTAAGGCCATTTGGCCCAAAACCAGGAAATAAAACCCTTTTTGCTCTCTCACTCTCTCTCTCTCTCTCACTCCCACAAAAATTTCAGCAACAAAGGAGGGGAGAGAGTGAAAAGAGAAGAGAGAGAGAGATGAGAGAGAGAAAAAGGGAGAGAAGGTGGCCGTAGTTGAAGATGGGGCCCAAGGAAGGTCGAGTCTTGCAACTCCTTCCCTCTTTCTCAAGAAATTCCTCACCCACAACCACAAGAACAACTCTCTACCGATTGGATAGGTAACCACTCTTCTTCTTTAGAAACCCATTATGCTAAGCTAAGCCTTACATGTATTCTAACATGCAAGTACATTTGACTCAGGATCTCTACAAATAGACCAGCGAGTTTGGCAACCCTAGGTCAACTCCGCAAGCTCTTGACGATCCGTAGGTGCGGACTATTATTTTTAGGTGGCCTAACACCATTTTTAGTATGAATTTAATGATTATGAATGTTTGGGTGATGTGCTTGAATAATCTAGAGAGAACCTAGCCAAGACCTTACATGATAGGTCCTCCCAAATTACGTGGAATGATTAAGTATTATTTGTTTGTTCATTAACATGATTGGGCATGAAATTGGTGATTGCTTGTCATCTCATACTTGATTCTTGTACAATATTTCCTTGTAGCATATATGATACAATAACTCTTGTTGTATTTTTGTGCTATGAGTGATATATAATTCTTGGTCTCTTCGCTAACCCCATACAACACATATACACATTAATTTCGTATTAATGTTAGTAGTTGCATTTATAGAAAAATCCAAAATTTTATATTTGATGTATGAGTGCATGACATCACTTGTTTTAGAAGACGAATCCTGAATTGTTGGAGTATTATCGAATATCATCGAATCCCTAGGTTGGTTAGGGAATTGAAGTGGGAGAAAGCGGTCACGTTGGTAGGACCATCCTGTGGCTAGACCAGTGGATTTGGGCGGATGCGAATTAATGATAGTAGTTGGACTACATAGGTCGCTTGTACCCGATTTCGTTTGTCATGTACTCGCTTGAACTCACATGGTCTAGTCTACTTACTGACCAACCATGTTTGTTAACCATGTCTATTCACGCCTGTATGGAACCTAAAACACCCTTCCCCCACTAGAGCCCATTAATAACCGTTTGAAACCGATCTGCTATCTCGAGAGCCGGGCATGGTAGAATGGGACACTGTGTCCGAGTTGTCGGCTTGGGGTGACGAGCCTCCTCGTAGTGATCGCGAGTGATCCCACTTTCCAATACTCCTCATGTGCTTAAAATCGGGGATGGGGAACCCGATGGGATCAAGGATCGCAGGGTCCTTGCCTAGTACGTTGAGGGGCATTGTCCTTGCAACCAGTTGAGAGCATTGATACCGTAGGGTGTACTAGTTTTCCCAATCTGCTGGATGAACGGAATTAATTAAAAACTCTGCTAATATGATCACGATCGCATCACACTAGTTAGGTTGGTGACTCGGCAGTTAAAGTCGCAATGAGGAAGTGTTGGTCATACGCGATAGTTAGACAAAGTCGCTCGAGAGAGTATTGTTGTGAGGTCATGCATTATATCATTTATCACGCATATACATTAATAAGATTAGTTAGGCATTTATGAATACTTGCCTTTCATTAAATTCATTATAAAATTGATACTTGTTGTAACTTAAGACTAATAGTACCCACTGAGTTGATCACTCACTCCCACTCTGGGACATTGTTTTAAAACACCAACTAGAATCTTCAGCAGTTGCAGGGGATGCAGAGTTTGATAAGCTGTGCGGCGCGAGAATTGGTGAGGATGATAGATGTCCTACTTCCAGCTGATGGACGATCTACCATAGATTTTAGCGGATGGATTTTGAATCGCTGAGTGGTGGACTCAGCGCACTATTCATTTGGACATATATTTTTGTATTTTTGCTAGGCGATGCCTTGTGCGACCCACTGATATATTTCGTGGACTTGTATACATTTAGCCACTTCCATTTCAGTAGATTAGAGGTAATTGTGATTCATATTCTAAGTAATTTCATACCGCTCATTAAACTGAATTAAACACAAAATAGTAAAATTGGTTATAAATGATACGTGGGAACTTGGGAGTAGAGTGTATGCACGACCCCTGAATTTTTAGGGCATTACACTTATATAGCTGTGTATGTGTATGTATATGGTGCCTGAATACTACTTGAAACCTAGGTTATAAGGGAGGGCTTAACTACTATGTGGTTTTCAGCATTTTCACATGTAACAAACCTCCAGGTAGCCAATGAGCCAAGTTTCTTGAGCATTTGACTTGTACACAACGTGGGCCACACCATGAAGATCACCTTGGGAAAATTCGATTCAGCCCACTCGTCAAGTGGGCCGCATTGTATTGGAATAATTGATGTTTAAATGGGACCCACCACTTGTAAAATTCCACCAACATGTCCAGCCTACCTGATGAGCCGCCTCTTCTAATTTTTATGCTAGGTGATAATTTTCATTGTGGGTTTACATTTTAGTAGGGGGAATGGGTTTGAAGTATGATGGAGAAAATGTGTTTTTACAATTTCTAAGTTGAATTGTGATTTTGCAATTCAACTTAGTTGATAGAGCATTACACCATAACGGTTGTGATCAAATGATGAGGATTCATCTGGGATTCATCGGGTATCACAGATATAGTCGATGGCACACGTGTTACGGATTTGGGCCATTCATCAATTATTGCACATTGTGAACATCATCATCATCATCATCATCATCATCATCATCATCATCATCATCGTAGTCATCAAGCCTTATCCCAACTAATTGGGGCTACTAAATAAATATGGTCCATCATTTTTACTCTGCCAAAGGCTATAATTTCAGCCAAGATGTCGGATTATCAAGGTTCATGATAAAAGTTGTGACTGAAGTTTGATGCTAGCTGCCAACCTAATGCAACTCTGCTTTGTCCAGGTTTGAAACAAGTGGGCAATAAAAGTACAAAATGTTCACTAATGAAGTTGCATTATGAACATATATGAAAAAATATATATATTTATGAAAATGTTTGCACATGCTGGAAGTTAAATAAATTATATTAGATCTACCTCTAGGTATCACTACAAGACAATGTACTTTTACCGGCAGCCAAAACCACAGGTAAAAGCCCCCTAAACCACCGGTAATACTCTTTAGTGGTGCTAGTCAAGCGCCGTCGGAGGGGTATGTTGGTAAATGTTTTAGCGGTGCTAAGGTGTTTTTAGCGGCGCTTGTACGAGTGCCGGCAAATATGGAGCCTTTGTCGGTGTGCTTTCTAGCTTCACCGATGCTTTTGGTGAGCGCTGGAATTTCTAGCAGAAGTGCCGCAAAAAGTGCAAAAAGTGCAAAAAGCGCCGGTAACAGTGGATACAAGTGACGCTAAGGGTTCCGAATACTTTTAATCACGGAAAAGGATTTTGAAGGTCCGTACAAGCGCCGGTAACGTCTTTATACAGATTTAAGAGGGCCCAATAATTTTTTATATTATTATATATAATACTATTGAAACCTGCATTTTTTAAAAAATATTTGAAACAAAAAATGTTGTAATATAATTAAAACTGAATATTACACAAAATTTATATTACTATACAATAAAAAAATATAATATTTATTACGATAAATTGAAAATGGTCTTGAATTATAAATAAACAAACAAATCCACTGTATGGTATACTCTTAGCACGAGTGGCGTCAAAAGGCTGAAGTGCTTGTAAGCCTAAATTTAGGCGCAATTGATTAAAATCCTGCACACATGGCAAAAAAAAAAAGTCGTTGAAAAGTAGTATTCAACAAATTGATGCATGGAAAACAATCAATCCTTTGATCCTTTTGTTGGGGATTTTGGCCTGCAGAATCACACAGATCTAGATCTAGGATAACAAACCAATGACACCAAGCACACAAGAGAACACAGATTTAACGTGGAAAACCCTTTCGGGAAAAAACCACGGCACAAAGCGACAGATCTCCACTATGAAAGAATCAATTACAAAGAAAGAGGACTTACCCGATTCGAACAACCTCGAATCTTACCCTTGCTACACCCTTTAGAAACCCTAGAACCCCTTTAGAAAGCTTTTGTCATACCTAGAAAAGCCCTAGGAACACCTATTTATAGTTTAGGCAACTTCCCTTTCGCATCCTAATTGCGAAAGGACGCGAAAGGACCCTTTCGCATCCCAATTGCGAAAGAACTCAGATTTAAGACATCTCGCAACACCTTTGTCCTTAAAAAGTCTAAAACTATCAAGTGATAGAAATGCCCTGTGGGAAAAGAATCCTGGGGAAGAATATCAAGTGATAGGAATTGGTCCTCAACCCCCTGAATTCAAGTGATAGAAGTGTAGTTGAACTTAATTGAAAAATGTCAACCAGATGACAGACACAAGCTGAAGTCTATTGCATACATATGAAGGAATGCATACATGCTCTATTGGATTAGTGCTCTCATTCCTCTCTGTGACAAAGAAAACATCTACAACATACCATGTTAGAAATATAACAGAAACTTCGGGTTTGTGTTCCTGGAGCTTGGACCATCAAGGATTCACTCCTGCATAAAGTCTGAGCCAAATGATAAATTAAATTAGATGTGTGTACAAATGAATACCAAATGGCTCCTCCATTCCGGGAGACTGAATAATGCATTGAAGCAATAACATAATGGAAAGACATGAAAAGACAAATTAGGAATTAAAGGCATGGGCTCTTAGAGAAGGTTTAAGGATTTATTCTAGAAATTTATCGGGGCCAGTAACTAGTAACTGTTGAAGGGTCCTCTACAAATATTGTTTCTCAAGTGACCAATAGCCATTCAAAGCCACCTCTAGAAATAAAGTTATCTTTTTTGTATGATGAAATCTAACAGATAGCCTCTAAGGTAATGATGTCATTTGTCCATGCACAGAGGTAGTAATGGCTTGGTGGATGCATTGAATGATGTATCTCAAGGAAAAAAAGAAAGAATTAGGAATACCAAAGTGCTTGAGATATGAAATTGCTGACAACTAGGCCATCATCAATATTCATGCGTGGCCCATAAGTATTGAAAATCCTAGCAATGCAGATTTCTGTTACAAAAAAAAACCCAAACATCAAGGGTATACATGAGGATTAAAGTCACATCCTTACATAACCAATACAATTCCCTTTAGTTTTAATAAAGTTGCAGTATCAATTAGAAAAGAATAAATAAAAAATAAAAACAAAGAGCACCATTAACTCATTTAGTAAACATCCAACTCTTGTTGTTACCTCTAATTCAAAAGGTTCCAGGTCAATGCTAGCCAGTTTATTCAAACAAACACAGAGACAGGTAAATGATACTTCTCATAGCAAAAACATAGACAAGTGGCTCTACATGCATGGGAAGATATTCAAAGTAGAGGCCTGATTCCTGAGTTCTCTGCGTACATGAAAATATTGATCAGAAGAAGAAGAAGAAAAGTGATGTAATGACCAATATCTATAAGGCATTCTAGTTGCAGGATGTAAAACACGATTAAGAATTTATTACATCTACAGCAGTACATGGAAAGTGATTGATCAATATGCTTCAGAGTTTATGTTCTAAATAAAATGCATAACATAGCCTATTAATACTTATTATAATTACTTGAATACTCTTATTAAATTGATAATAAAATATTGAGTCGAGTAAACCTGACCCATTTAGACATTGAGTTTGTTTTCTTGTTTATGAAGTATGGAAGTATGGTCCACGCAAAGTGTATGAGAGAGAGAGAGAGAGAGAGAGAGAGAGAGAGAGAGAGAGAGAGAGAGACTTTCAGCAAAATAAGCTATTGGTGCCATGAAAATGGTAGCGATGGCTTCTCTGTAGACAACAAAGACCTTTGGACTCAGGTCTAGGTAATGTTGCCTAAATGAAAACTCTTTACAAACATAAGAAATTTTTTTTGAAATAAAAGTTCTATGAGCTACAAAATAAGGAAAACCAAATCTACATATGATAATTGCAGTCATTGTTAACATATTCATCTAAACAAAGCAGTCAAAACTGAACAGATCAGCTAGTAATGAAATTGCGTTGTAATGTGGAAAATAAAGAGTAGATAGGTGAACCCCCTAAAATAATGTTCTGTTTGTTTCAAGTACTACTTTCAAGGAACAATATATTACTTTGGCTTTGTGAAAGCACTGCATCAAAAACCAATTTCACAGGGTGCCATTGTGCATGTATCCAGGTATCTGGTACAACATCGCGAAGTATATGCTATGTGGCTCCAATGAAGAAGTTCCATGTATCACAGATCAAATTGATATGAATCAGTTGAAATAAACAAAAGCATCTCTGGATGGGAGAAGTTGACAAATAGAAGAGCATGTCCTGATTAGAAAGACTATTGTAAGATCAATCAACAAGATGGGAGAAGCACCTACATGACTTGTATGTAGCATTCAACTTTCTAGAAAATCAAAACTGATATACTAAAACAAGGAAATCCATTAATTCTCCTGATAAATCAACTAGGCACAAAACATTGACCGCAATCTCAATATTCCTCGCATGAAATCCATTAATTCTCTTGATAAATCAAAACTGATATACTAAAACAAGGAACCAATTGAAGAAGTCAACAAAATTTCCACAGCTGGTAGAGGACTAAATATATCTAAATTCTAATGTGGCATATGCTTGTTATCATACAGCTTAGTATCTTTGTAATTGAGGATTGGATTAGTAAAGTCTCTAAATCACCTTTACTCCTTTAAAATAATAATAATAATAACAATGGAAAATTGGGGGAAAAACAATCTTATTAGGGACATGCATGAAAAAACCCCATTCATGGCCACATCAGATTAATAGTCTGGAACATGCAAAACGATCAAAACCAAAATCTATACAAATTTGGGGGAAAACAGAAACTGAGTAAGGAAAATCATGGAAAACAGAAACCTTATACCTTTCAAACCTAGCATCTTCAGCATCCCCATTGAGAGAAAAGTGACAACTCTTCCCACAGGATACAAGACCAAGGAAAGCCATGCAACTGGCCTGACCTAGTGTCATTGCACACAATGGGTCAAATGAATTATAAATAATCACTTCCCCTCACTTGTAGAAATTAGACAAAGTACACATTTGTATAAAAGAAATATATCAGTAAAAGAATGAACATAGACAATTAGGACCAATGGTCTAAATCCAACTTACATGTAAGCACACTTAATGAACTAAAGGGGAATTATATGATCCTCCACTCATAGCTTGTACAAGTGGGGCTCACTGGTTGATTTATAGTGGCATGAAGCATGAAGCAAAGTAGTAAAATATTCAGGTGTAGGTGGAGATGTGCGTCTATTTAAAAAAGATGAGCTGTCACTACCTTTGACAAATCCAATAATGGTCTTTAATACCAGTGATTTGTATGAAATATGCAAGATGAAGCATCAAGATCTTTGAGATGTTTCAGTTAAAAGGTTTCAAGTTACATGTAGTTCCAGATGAGAAAAGGATATTCACGAATGCTTCCACAGGTTGTTCTACTGCAGTATAATCCTTGGCCCTGCAATTTTGAGGAGAAATATACACTTGGAACTCCAAAAAAACAAAGTTAGACATGGCCTATAGTTGCATGAAGAAAGAAAGGAAGCACTAACAGATTCACGTGCAGATGCGAAGCAACATCTATCTCAAATTAGCAAGTATAAATGGCGAAGAAGCAGGAGCCAGAAAACAAGTCCATAGCACAAGTTCAAAGCATGAGCAGCACATAGTAGAAGGAACCTAAAACTAAGATGATCTCTACTCTTTTTCCAACTTGAAGAGCTCCTGTACATCCCTTGTACCATTGTTCTAATCGAGATTTGGTAGTAATGATGAAACGTTACGAAACCATTTCAATAAAACCATTTCATCATCATCATCAGTCTTGCCTTGCTATTTGGACTTTGGCTTTACAAATCTTGCTTCACCAATCGAGATTCAAAATGGGAATTCTCATGATTACTTGGCACAAGTCCAAAAATAAGCTGCCTATTTAACATCAACCTCCCTCCTTTACCCAAGTTGGGGACAAGCTGGCACATCAATACCACAAGAAGTTTCATATGAAAATTAGACCATTTGAAAGGAAAAAGACAAAAGAAAAAAAAAGGAGGGAGTTTGAGAGTCCTACTAACCTATATGGCACTCGCAATGGTAAATGGAATCCTGATTTCTCATATAATGTTGCATAGGCTGTCAGATCATCATCCGTGAACCAAGGTGGTAAAGGAGTGGTTGGATTAACCAGGTCCATGATCTCCTGATCTTCCCTAGCTATAGGGATTTCACTTTTGGAGAAGAGAATGTAAATGTTATGCACTACAGTCTTGACATCGAACCGACCAAAATCCGCTTCAGCTCTTCCAGGCTCCTGTAAAAATAAGCATATTAGCAATATTGATGTGAATGGATGGATTTTTCAAGGTTGAAAACGAAGCAAGATCTTAAATAGTACATATTCCTTCTCTAGTTGAATTACCAAAGTGCCCATGGAGCATGGAGAGTCACAATCCTTGTTAATTGTTCATGAAAGGTTGCCATTTTACTTGACTATAGAAAGGGTACTGAGAATTAATAAAATACCCACAAAGGATTCATGATCATCAAAATCTACAACCGATATCCACATGATTAATGAATTAGAGTTCGTATTAATTTACCGTTTAATCTAAATTACTTGTATGACACATATTTTAAAATTTTAAGTCCATGTGTATCATCCATCGCACATTGCTAGAGTATAGAAATTCTTCACAGATGCCAAATATCATCAACCAATATGGGTCTATGCATGTCCAAAAATAGTATGCATGTTTTAAAATAGTGAATGATCTTGACAAGATACAAATGTATGGAACCTTGAGAAATTTAATCAAGGACAGGAATGATCATGTATGATGAGCTGTACCTGGGATTCTACTTTTTTAATGCTTTTATAATTTTAATTAAAATTCATACATTTTGAAGGAAAATGTTTGTAAATTAATCCACAACAGATTGTATTCAGGCAGTTTATTCCAAAAAAGAAATACCCATTTGGATATCTTATGATCTTATGAATATGCAGTTTTTATGAATTTTCACATAATGTGCATTGAACATTTCATTTGTTTGGGCCATACCATGATCATCATCGGTGTACTGGTGTGACCCACCCAATGAGTGGATAAGTCCGATTTTTATCTATGATGATCACTATGGTCCATCAAACCTTTTGAACAGATCAGACACTTAGGCAGAAAAAGATTGGCTATATATAGAAGTTTGTGTACAGTCGTTGCATGAGTAGTGGATATTTTTAAGGATAAAATGACTGTAAGTTCCAGAAAAGGATTGGCTATATGTAGAAGTTTGTGACAACATTCAGGTGTGGTGACCAATGACTTGGTACATAAACAGACTTTAATATGCAGTTCTAGCCATGGATTTGTGGCCTCTAAAGGAATGGTGAAGATTAAAAAATAGAGATATCATAAAATGCTCAGTTCGAGAATTGGCCCACTAAGCTCAGTTTTCAATTTGTACTTGGCATTAGTCTGGGTGGCCCATGTACTACGAATGACTCAGATTTGAAGACCTTGTTGTGGTTTATTTGTTTGTCCCTGTCTAGTGGTTAAGGATCTTTCCAATAACTGACAACTTCAAAATCTAAAACTGCAGTTCTTTCCATAGAGATTGACATAATTTAACATTCTCAAATGAAAAAAAGAAAAAGAAAAAATGAAAATGGAGAAAAGAGAAACCTCAGAAACTGACTCCCTTCCGGATCACTGCCACCTTCCATGGCAAAATCCAAAGCATAAAGTTCATTCCCTTTGGTTCACAAACATCTCTCTCAAAAGATCTGAATGACAAACAGTTACAAATAAGGCTTGACAATTGACAGCCAGATTCGTTTGTGATGCCAAGGCAGATAAAACTCACCAAAGCCTCTCTTCCTTTCGATGCTTCAGATTTGGAAGATTTCTTCCCGAACAAAACCATCTTGATTCATTTTCTTGGAGATTTCCCCATGCCGCAACTGCTAAGGCAGATACCCTAAAACCTCCAAAACCTAGAATTCAAGCCCTGCACAAGATCCATACACCAGAAGCAGCTCAAACTCCATTTGAATACAAGCACAAATGCCACCAGACCATTCCAACACTATTTACCACTTTACCGTCGCATGAGAATAAAATCAGAGGATCCAAAATCCTAACTAGAAAAAAACAAAAACAAAAAAAAAAACACAAATCCCACCCTATATATATATATATATATATATATATATATATATATATATATATATATATATATATATATAAACCCTAACCTTATAATGATTCAGTGGCATTTTGTTAAGAACAATTTCGATCCACCAGATCTCGCTAAAATCCCCTAATCAGAGAGAGAAAAAAAACCACCAAAATTCACCTCTCCAATGCAGTATCAGCGAATCAAGGAAGAGAGAGAGAGAGAGAGAGAGAGAGAGAGAGAGAGAGAGAGATAAACGTCGTAATCAAACCAAAAACACTTGAAAGAAAGCCAGCAAACAAAACTGAAAACCCTACCAAAGATCTTCTGAAAATGAGAGAGAGAGAGAGAGAGAGAGAGAGAGAGAGAGAGAGAGAGAGAGAGAGAGAGATCCTCGGAGATCTGAAGCTTACCATAGGAATGTAGCTCTTCGAAACCCTAATTCGACCATTCCTCGACTCCAAAAACTAGAAAAATCCCTAATTAGGGTTTCAACATTGAATTTGGGTTTCAACATAGTAAATTCCTAATTAGGGTTTTAACATAGTAAATCCCTAATTAGAGTTTCAACATTGTAAATTCCAAATTAGGAAATCGCTAAGGTTGAAATTGATGAAATCTAGACTCTTACCTGTTTCAGATCTTCATCTAAGCGAGAGAGAGAGAGTCGGGAGTAGGAAGAAGCTGAGAGTCGGGAGAGAGAGAGTCGTCAGGAGAGGGAGAGAGAGAGAGAGAGAGAGAGAGTTGGGACTTGGGAGCGAAATGGAAATCCTGGTTTGTTTTTATTTTTTTTTTATAGAAACATTCGTGGGCCCGCTTTTAAATAGCGCCAGTGCACGATGCACCCAAAGTGCCGGTTTAAAAATTTTTGTTGTGGTGTACGTATAAATTAATAAGACGTTAAAAGTAACTATAATTGCCTAAAAGAATGTTGGGATATTATTTTCAAGGTTGGAGGGTTTGATATGTCCATCTCTTGCCTTTTCTTCTATATATCTTGGTTTGAAAAAATTATTTAGAGATAATATTTCAAGTGTCACTATTGAGGTACCAAATGTTGAGGTGTAGAAGATCATCACTACTCCTTCTGAGCACCTTTGTTCAAGATTCAACCTTATAAAAGCACTGTAATATGGATTGAAACAAAAAAGAGGAAATGAAAATCCAAGTAAACATAGAGAACTCACGATTTTTATATGGAAAACCTTTGAGGGAAAAAATCATAATATAAAGTGACGACCAATCTACTATTCAGAGAAGATTATAGGGATGGAGAGAACTTATAGCCAAAACCCTAATTCTCTCTATTAGAGGCTCTAGAAAAACATACACACAAAAAATAATAAAAAATCGTAACTCATTCTTAACCTCAACGTAATGAATCCTAAAAGTCACCATTTGATGAAGAAAATGTCAAAAATATCCCTCCGATGGTCCACCAATACTTGAGCCTTCTTAGCATGTGAAACATGGGTTATATGGGCTCATAAAAGTGAATAGACTCAATAGTGATTTTTTTGTCACAATTTTAACAATCTCCACCTTGATAGAAAAACTACTTCCTTGCCTCACCTTAGAGGTTGTATCTTGAAGCTCGATGTAATGAAATATTACTCTCCAGAATCCAGACTTCAATTGTTCTTATAAGCTCTTTGTGACGGAAGTTTATAGTAAAGCTTGCACTTATCCCCTATCTTGGGCCTGATACATAAGTGATCTCTTTAGCTGATATTGTATTTTCACATAGAGGCCTTTTCCTATTTTCTCTCTCTAGCTCTGAGTATTTCTCTAGCCTGAGGTATGTGTAATCTTTCTCCTTGGCCCAGGTGTAAGAGGTTTTTGTCACCTTAACCTGCAGTGTAGGCTTTTTTCTTTCAGATACTTTCTTCCTTCCATTTTTCCTTCTTCGCTTATGGCCATCGACCTTTAATGTTTCTTTATATAATGTTTTTGGGCCTTTTTTTTTCACCTTGATTAGTAATAAAGTAATTTCTTGTTTTCCTTAACACACACACACACAAAAAAGTTAAAGGGCGGATACCGTGGTAGGAATTCAGAAGGAAGAGATGGACTACTTGAATTGCCTATTAATGGTGTAGCCGATTCTCCAGTGGGCTCTCTCCCATGATGCCCCATTTCTCAATGATAGATTCAATTACAAATACATTTCACTTTTTTCCGTATGTAGCAATTTATAAATGATCTATATCATATGATTTTAGAATTTTATCAAATGGGGTCTGTTATGGGAAGATCCGAGCCCCTAATAAATCCAAGAGTAAGTGCCAAACTAGTTCAACCAAGTGCATGAACAATTGAGGCGACGCTCGCTCGACCTGATGTAAGCGTCCCTGAAGAAGTCATACGCTGCGAAAGTGTTCTTACTGTGGAGCCGCGGATCAGAGTGACCTCTGCACTCCGATCGGAGGCGATAAACTGTCTACCTAATGTCTTACGGAGGCTGAACGATTCGACCGCTGACGTCGATTGCAGGAAACCCGACCCGATAAGATAAGTCCGATACCTTGTCTTGGACCTCAAAGAGAGTTTCCATAGCACTTGATAAGCTAGAAGTTGGGTCCATTATCTTAGTTCGGGCTCAGCTCGGACTAAGAAAGTGTTCCTCTTCAACAAAATAAATGGTCAAGGTTGGGTGGCATTGTGTCAACCCGACGAGCCGAGCCGAAGCCATATATTAAGGCAGGTGCTCCGTTTGCCAGATTCGGAAACTACCATAAGTAAACGTAGCCGATTACTTCGCTCCCAGATACGCATTATCCGCCTGATGCACAACACGATCCACGGATTGCGTATAATATCCCCATGATCTTAGTATCTCACTGATTGAGTAAATCGTGTCGACAATAGTGGACCCAGATCGTCCAACAGTCAGGTATAAATACATTGAGACCTCACTGCTACAGGTGCACAATATCTTGCACTCTCATCTACTCTCCACTTAGACCCAGATTCCCTTGACCTGACTTAGGCATCGGAGGGTCCCCCGGCTTAGCCAGGGTCACCTTTGCCAGTTCTTATTATGCAGGTTTTAGATGTAGAAGTGATTCGAGGAGCTGAGGGGAGAGCTGACCAGATTTAGACCTCAATATTTTTTGACACCGTCTGTGGGAAGTGATTTAAGGAGTTGAGGGGAGAACTGACCAGATTTAGACCTTAACATTTTTAGGCATCAATCGCAGCGGCTACTGCTCTTGGCAGGGAAGCCTCGTCTTCGGCCCATTGAGCCTCCATCGCCTGAGAGACAGATCGACTCTGCTCTTCTGTCGCCTTGGCCTTAGTTCATTCCAGGACTTCTCCTCGCCGGATAACTTCCTTGGCCAATGAGCCTGCATGAGCCCTAGCCCGTGTCAGCTCGGTCCCCACTGCCCCGCATCGGGCCTCAAGATCACTTGTAGCCTTCTGTAGTTGAAGCTCTCTGGTCTTCCCATCTTCAAGCTACCATTGCAGCTCGCCCATCTTGAGCTGATGAAGAGTAGCCTCATCCTTGCGGACCTCCACCTCGTTCCGGAGAGCCTCCACCTCGGAATCCCTCCTCTCGAGCTCCCGTATTCTCTCCTGAGTTGAAAGGAGCTTCGAGATAGTCTAAACGGAGATAGAAAAATGAGCATGTGGATGAGGCAAAAATAAAAAGAAGCAGAAAAGCAATGAGTAATACCGTATAGAAAATGGAAGCCATGTCGTTCAGGAAGGAGCTATCTGACTTGGTGAGAAGTTTGGCTATCTCCTCTTCGGGGGCATATTTGGCGGCCTAAGGTGTCAAGCAAGATAAGTGGTAGCTCGGCTGGAACATCCCACCGCCCATCCCCACCTGGGCTAAGCCCACTGCTTCCTCAGCCCCGGTTCGACTGCCTGCTGAGGCTTAATCCTCGGCCCCGAACTCATTTTTAGCTTCGGGGGGAGAGTGCATATTGTCAGCCATCCTAATGGCCTCCTCCCATTTGGAGGAAGAGGGTACTGTAATGCAAGGCTCGAGGGCTGCAAGGTGAGCCTCCCCAGTGGGGGGAATGGCGGTGGGAGGAACAAAAGGAGTTATGGTTACCGCAGTTAGAGCCACCCGTGTATTGGCAAGCACTGTAACTGGCACCGCCCGCGTATCGGTAAGCACTGTAGTTGGAGCCGCCCGCGTATCAGCAAGCACCGCAGCTAGAGCCACAACAACCAAAACTGGACCAGAAGGGTCCTCCTCGCGAGGGGCGGCCCACCTCCTCCAAATGGCGGTCTTCATCCGAGACTCGGCCCTCAGCATCTTTTCTTTTGTTGGAGCAGCTTTCCTCCTCCGAGAACTGGATGCCTCGACCATGCCTGCACGAGAAATAACAGATCAATGACCAAACGAATGATGTTGGGGATTTTGACCTGCAGAATCACACAGATCTAGATCTAGGATAGCAATTCAATGGCACCAAACACACAAGAGAACACAGAAAATACCCAGATTTAACGTGAAAAACTCTTCCGAAAAAACCCACGACACAAAACGACAGATCTTCACTATGAAAAACAGAAATTACAAAGAGAGAGGACTTATCCGATTCGAACAACCTCGAATCTCACCCTTGCTACACCCTTTAATTTTTCTGGAACCTAATTAGAAAGCTTTTCCATACCCTAGAAAAGTCCTAGGAACACCTATTTATAGTTTAGGCAACTTCCCTTTCGTATCCCGGTTACGAAAGGACTAAAATCCGCAATTTCACGCAAAATCATGGAACAAACTGCATAACCTACGACTAGTCCTGGAAATTCTAGGATTGGTCTTAGCCTCCTTCGACTGGTCAAAGATCACCTTTGACTGGTCGAAGCCCACCTTCGACCGGTCGAAGCTCACCTACGACTGGTCAAAGACCGCGGAGAAAAACAGTAAAAACTCATTGGACTTTGAGTCGTGCCAGGGCTCGAACCTACGACCGGTCGATCACCTCCCACGACCAATCGAACCTGTCCCATGACCGGTCGAACGACCTTAAAAACTTCAGATTTAAGACTTTTCTCAACAATCTTCACCAAGTCTTCAATCTTCAACCGTGTAGCTCCTTGACCTCTTCTCTTATCTCTGCATCACATCATAGCTTCTTGTGCACACTCCGTCTTCCTTTTACGCCATTGCCAAGCCCAGAGAAGTTTCACAGAACTCGAACTTCTTTATAAGAATAATCTTATTGATCATGTCTGCCGGATCTAAATCCACATGCCCAACCACCTTTGCTCCTGTCTTCTCAAAAGAAAAGACGTAGTCTTCTTACCATCTCACCGCTACCCAGTATTGCTTTCCGGGGTACTTGCTCACAATACTGATAACCTGTGACATAACCGGTCTAATCCAGACCATGACATAAACTGCCCAACGCATTTGAATAAGGCTCATGAGATATCCTACTTTTCCTCATCTGTTTTGGGACAAATCCAGAGGAAAACTTGAGGAGAGAAACGTAGGGAACGCTCTCCAGCTTTACCTGGCCCATCACATCCTGCATCAATACCTACATACAAGGTATTCCTCCTATGATTACCAAAGCCTACTCTTCCTTCAGTCTCAACACCGAGAACCATCTTTGCAATCTCCCGATCCTTCATCCTAAATGTTCCAATTAACCGAGTCTTCAGTACATTGATTTCAGACATGTCACAATTAGCGATCCACACATCATCAACATACAATACCTGACCCACCATGAAGGAATCAAACTATTGCCTAGGCGACAGGTCGAACAACGACATCCTGCAAAGTCTTTTCTCAGCCCCTTTCACTTCGAACCGCCCTGGTTGCTTCATGTAGATCTGCTCTTCACTTTTCCTTGTAGAAGTGCAGACTCCACATCCTTCCTTCCAGCTTAAGATCACATTGGCTAACCAGCGCCAATCACTGATCTAATAGACACCTGCTATACCATCGGCATGAATATCTCTAAGAAGCCGATCCCTTCTCCCTGAGCATAACCCATCGCCACCAACCTCGCTCTGTATCTATGTTGTATCCTCCTGAAGATCCACTTGCATCCAATCGCTTTCCGGCTCACTGAAAGCTTCACCCGCTCCCATATGTCGGTCTGGTACAATGAATCCATCACATCGCCCATAGTCACCTTTCACTTATCAGCACCAGGCTCACCTAAAGCCATCTGAATAGAAGATGAATACTCCTGCGATATTGGAGTCGTCCATGTACCTCGTCGATATCCCGCGTTCATCCCGTGTATTTCTTCTCACAGGTGGTTGCTCCACCTGCTCTGTATCCTTGTCCACGCGTCTCAGCCTTGCTACCCTAACCGCTCATGTGGTCATGCCTAACATGCCACACACGTGTAGAGGTGGAATCCGCTACATCCACCGTTGCTCCACCTTTTGAAGTGCTCCCGATCAACTTGTACAAGTTACCGAGTCGTTACACTTTCATGATTACCCGTGCCCCCTTGGATACATTAAGAGCACCATCAATACCTGTGTACTTGCATCCTTTTACCTCAAGCACACCAAGAGGAATCAGATTCAGCTTCAAATCAGGAATTTACCTCACATCTGTCAAGGTACGCTCCACCCCATCAAACATCCTGATGCGCACAGAACCAACAGCCACAACATTACAGGCAAAGTCATTACCCATAAATACCTATCCACCATCGCACTCCCTGTAGCTGGTGAACCAACTCCGATGAGGAGTCATGTGAAAAGATGCCCCTGTGTCTAGCATCTACTCGTCCTTACGATCATCGTATGACTATCTGAGCGAAGACACAGATAAAACATCACCATCATATCCACTCGATCCATCTGACGTGATAACATTGGCCTCCCTGCATGAAGCCTCAGAATCTTTCCTCTTCGATTTAGAATTTTCACAATCCCTCTTCACATGTCCTTCCTTCCCACAATTTCAACACTTTACCTTTCCTTTGCCCTTGCCCCTGGATTTGGATCTAGAACCAGAAGAACCTGTACCTTGTTAGAATTCCTATCCACTATAAACAATGCATCAGAAGACGTTCCCATGTTGCTGTTTAGTTGTCTCATAGCCTTCCCTTGAAGGACTGAGATAACTGTGTCGACACTTAGGGTTTTATTCATACTGCACAGTGTCCTTGAATGCCTCATAGGATGCCAGGAGAGAATTCAACAACATACATGCTTGTTCTTCATCTTTCATCACTTCCTCCATATTCAACAATTTGTAAACTAATTTATTAAAGTTGCTGATGTGAGCCTCCAGATCTCCACTCTCCGCCATCTTGAAGTTATACCACTGCTGCTTCAAGTGTAGGCAATTTTCTGAGAATTTCTTCGCATAGACATCCTCTAACTTCGCCCATAAACCAGCCGCAGTTTTCTCTTTCATGATGTTGTAGAGAACCTCATCCGTGAGACATAAACGGATCGATGATAAAGCTTTCTTATCAAGAGTATTCCAATTAGCATCAGTCATAGTAGACTTCTGCTCCTCAAGAGCACTGTCTTCGCCTTGCTTAGTTAACAGGATAATTATCTTAACCTTCCATAACTCAAAATTATTTTTTCCTGAGTACTTCTCAATCTCATACTTAGTGCTCGCCATTATTACTAATCCCTCAGATTCAGATCTGTGCCCCAACAATCGCTCTGATACCACTTGTTGGGGATTTTGACCTGTGGAATCACACAGATCTAGATCTAGGATAGCAATTCAATGGCACCAAGCACACAAGAGAACACAGAGAACACCTAGATTTAACATGAAAAACCCATTCGGAAAAAAACCACGGCACAAAGCGACAGATCTCCACTATGAAAAATAGAAATTACAAAGAGAGAGGACTTGCCCGATTTGAACAACCTCGAATCTCACCCTTGCTACACCCTTTAATTTCCCTGGAACCCCTTTAGAAAGCTTTTCCATACCCTAGAAAAGCCCTAGGAACACCTATTTATAGTTTAGGAAACTTCCCTTTCGCATCCCGGTTGTGAAAGGACTAAAATCTGCAGTTTCGCGTAAAATCGCGGAACAAACTGCATAACCTATGACTAGTCCTGAAAATTCTAGGACTGGTCCTAGCCTCCTTCGACTGGTCGAAGCCCACCTTCGACCAGTCGAAGCTCACCTATGACCGGTCGAAGACTGCGGAGAAAAACAGTAAAAACTCGTTGGACTTTGAGTCGTTCCAGGGCTCGAACCTACGACCGGTCGAGCGCCTCCCACAACCAGTCGAACCTGTCCCACGACCCGTCGAACGACCTCAAAAACTTAAGATTTAAGACTTTTCTCAACAAATGAAGTTAATCCCACCAAAGGCAATATGATGGCAACTTACCGAAGGATATGGGGAGGTTGAGACTTGAAAAGCCCGGACCAGTGAAGGTTGGCCATAGTGATCAGGTTTGTCCAGGAACGAAGCTCCCCCAGTCACACCCTAGCCTTGACGATGTGGTTCTTCTAGACCGAGCGAGGAGTGGCGTGCCCCTTAGAAGTCTATAAGGATAAAAAAGTTCTATTTTGACTGAAGTAGAAAGGAAATTAAAAAAAAAGAGAGGGAAAGAAAGAGAATCGCAGTTTGACCTGGTTTTGAAAATCGGGTTGGAACCCAACCAGACAGAGTCCCGAGCTCCGCCGCTGGCGCCTCGCCTGCCGCTCAAAACCACTTATTCTTCCAATCTTTATTGGAAGACAGAAGGTTCATTACTAGCCCCGACCCTTGGATGCCTCTGGTCACAAAATAGTACCATGGTTCTTAGCTGTTGTGCTTAACCAGGGACAGGCTCATCAACTTCTCCAAGGTCAGCTCCAGATTCCCGACTTAGAGCCAGATGATGAAGGAAGTGATCAACACCCTCCAAGCATTGGGGTGAATTGCCCCGGAGCAAGTTCGAGGTTAGTTGTTATGACATGGATAAAAGGATGCAGAGGGAGCCGAAGCCCACATTGCAGTGCACAGAGGAAGATTACAACTTCTCCCTCAACAGCGGCGCCAGCGGTGTCCAGGGGCTCAGTGGCCCTTATCTGAATGGAGTTTGGGATCTGGAACTCTGAACGGATCCATTTCATTTGAGAGTTCGACAGAACAGAGCCTCCAGGGACTAAAATAGCGGTGAAGACCGCTTAAGTTGAAGTAGTAATATGCCAATATGTCCTAGAGGGGGGTGAATAGGACTTTTTAAAGATTTATAAGTTATATTTCAATCCTATCACACTAATCCTATCACAGAGTATAGATTAGGATTACTCAAAAATTAACTCTATTGGCTTCCAAGCCTGATAGAGGATCCAATCACAAATTACTTGTAATAAAAAAAAACTTTTATGAATCAGATTGTGATGGATATGACTGTGTGTGCACAAGATGTGATTTCAGATAATCATATATAAAGGTATATAAAGAAATCACATAAATGAAAGACAATATCAATCTCAAATACATTGGTTTTATAGTGGTTCGACTACTTGTCTACTCCACTACCGGCTTCCACACTCAACCCTTGAGTGATCGGATTTCACTAAGGAGGTTTCCCATGGTTCACCTCAAACCTAAGGTTTTAAATCAGGTTCACCTTCAACCTTTACAGAGGTTTCTACTCAGTTCACCTCAAACCCTGGAGTTTTGCTGGTGCACTCCTAACCAGATGTTTATGCCCACACAGAGTAAGGGTCCACACAACGCACCTGGATGTTTATGCGCACACAGAGCAAGGGTCCACACAACGCACATAAATGTTTATGCCCACACAAAGCAAGGGTCCACACAACGCACCCAGATGTTTATGCTCTCCACAGAGCAAGGATCCACACAACGCACCCACGCACGTACAGTCCCGGCGGAGGCCTCCTTCGAGGACTTCAAATGGTGAGCAACACCTACGACTCAATCCTAAAAAGGAATGATCATAAATGTCCTCTGGACTCTAAGTACTTACAGATAAGTTGATGAGTCCCTTTTAGCTCAGTGATGAAGATCTCCTTCTTGTTGATGAAGAGTCTTCAACTTACTTGATCCGCAACACAAAGATATACCTATGCTAGGTTTAGGTTGGGTCAAGGTTATGATGGAGTTCTACTCTCTGAAGATTTTCCTATAAGGAAGATAGAGTGGTTCCAATCATCTATACATTAAAAGCATCCCAGCTTATTGATTTGCCATTAAAGTAGTAGATGGAGGATCCTTGAATGCGAAAGTTCATTCCCCAATCCACTCTATGAAATATCAATGATGAGGGTGGATTGGAAGATGAACTTCCTGAGAGAAAGGGCTTAGGATAAAGGATATGAAGTTTAAAATACTCAAAAGCACTCTCTACTTTCTCTCACAGTAATAAAGACTAATCTCTCTATTTATAAGCAAAAGGTTCCAACGGATATAAACGGTCATATTTATGACAGAGTTCGATATCATCGAGCAATCATCGATATGATCGAGCGTATACTCTCGATTGTATCAACATACCACTCGATGATACAAACTCAAATGTCATTTCGCTTTTGGAAACCTTTCGCTAACTGGTCGATGAGATCGATACACACATCGATATTATCGAATTTCGAACTCCGATTCTATCGAGAGATGGATCGATCTATCGACAGGTGAAAATAAGAGAGAAGCCTTGAAAAATTTCAGGTTCTACAGATATGATCGGAGAACAGTCGATGTCATTGAAATTTGTATATCGATGATATCGGAGACCATGTTGATGGGATCGATAAATCGTATAGATTTACCTATAAGCTTGCTGGACAGTTTGTGTCCGATTTCGATTCAATCGATAAGGTCTCGATACGATCGACATATGAATATCGATTTATCGACTAACACCCCAATCAACATTAAAAACAACATGAAATTTATGCTGGAGAAAACATGCGCCCATAATCGATATGATCGACTGACTTCCGATATGATCGATTTTTGAGTTTAGATTGAATCGGACAGTCATCGATATATCGAAGCTTATGTTAGTTTTCTTTATAAAAATAGGGGCACTGAAAAACAGTCTGTCGATATTATCGATCCGCTTCAGTTATGATCGATATTCGAATATCAATGATATCGACTCACAAGTTGATATATCGATAAATAGTCCAAATGATTGTTTGATTGCTGGACGCTTTTTATCCTCACTCGATTGTATCGATTGAGATACCGAGGACATCGACAGAGCTGGTTGATTATATCGAAAGGGGAATCGATATAATCGACAGTGTAAGAAAAACTTAAAGAATTTTCTATTTGATAAAAAGTTTTCTTACACAAAAACCCTAAGATGTTCTAGTTCTTTTTAAGGGTTTTAATCACCTGGTGTTTTGGGACATGGGATGTGAGGCTATGATTTACCTATGGCAAGCTTCCACACATCTAGTTGAGGCAGATACTTGACTTGATCTTCCTGTCAAGCGCTGTTGTCCAACTAACTCAACTTACAATGTAATTGACAAACTAGGGCACTTAGTAGGTGGACTTTCAGAGACGACTTCCAAGGCTCGTCCACTCGTGGGCATTTCTGTAGCCTCAGCGGTAGTAGTCTGAGGGGCTCGGGCGGTCTTCTTCTTTCCAGCCCATTGAGTCCGAGCCCCTGCTTTCTTCTTTCTTTGAGGCGGAGGGTATAAGGGTATAGCTTCAAAGGGGCCTTTAGAAGCCCCTCTCCCACTATCTGAGCTCCCCGGCTCGGAGTCATCACTATACTCCCGAACAATCTCGAGATCAGACAACATTATAAAGAGAAGAAAAAAGGAACTATACAAGAGACTCACCGGGCGCTCACTAGAAATCACCTCTACTAGAAAAGCTTGGTCGGTCGGAATCGCCTATCGAAAACTTCTAGTCGACCGGAATCGCCTACACTGGAAATCGCCTTCTTCGGCACGCGCTCGAACTCAAAATGCAAGTGAAAGGAGCAAGTCCGAAGGGAGATTATATAAGCCACAGAGAATCTCTGCATTAATGGCAATGAGTGATGGTCATAGCTGAATCGTCGCGAGTTGATCCCCGAGCACACGTGGCTGTTTGTTGTTGGCCTAGCCCCTGCCAGGTTGTACAGTTCCGACATTGAATGACATGCTCTGATATATGAAACGACACCCGAGCAGATGAAACCATTACCTCGACTCTTCCTCGGGCTTACGTGGTGACTCATCATAGGCTAAGCGATTATTTGGAATCGTAATCGTCGCCACGTGTCCGTAAGAGAACAGCCCGCAGGCACGAAATCCTGGGTATATGACGCTTCAAATTCAAAAATCATAATTTCACCAGCATGGGTGGGCGATCTTCTACGAGATTACTCTCCGAGTCCACAGTTGAACTTGAAGAGTAGGGGCTTCTGTTATGAGAAGATCCGAGCCCCTAATAAATCCAAGAGTAAGTGCCAAACTAATTCAACCAAGTGCATGAACAACCAAGGCAACGCTTGTTCGACCTGATGTAAGCGTCCCTGAAGAAGTCGTACGCTACGAGAGTGTTCTTACTGTGGAGCTGCAGATCGGAGTGACCTCCGCACTCCGATCGCAGGCAATAAGTTGTCTACCTAATCTCTTACGGAGGCCGAACAATTCGAGAGCTGACATCGATTACAAGAAACCCGACCCGATAAGATAAGTCCGATACCTTGCCTTGGACCTCAAAGAGAGTTTTCATAGGACTTGATAAGCTAGAAGCGGGGTCCGTTATCTCAGTTCAGGCTCGGCTCAGACTAAGAAAGCGTTCCTCTTCAATAAGATAAATGGTCAAGGGTGGGTGGCGTCGTGTCAACCCGACAAGCTGAGCCGAGGCCATATACTAATGTGAGCACTCTGTCTGCCAGATTCAGAAACTACTATAAGCAAACGTGGCCGATTACTTCGCTCCCAGATACGCATTATCCGCCTGATGCGCTACATAATCCACGGATTACGTATAATATCCCCACGATCTTAGCATCTCGTTGATTGAGTAAATCGTGCTGACAATAGCGGACCTAGACCTTCCAACAGTTAGGTATAAATACATTGAGACCCCACTACTACAGGTACGCAATATCTCGCACTCTCCTCTACTCTTGTAACAGCCCACGCCCACACTGTATGATATTGTCCACTCTGGGCACAGCCCGCACGGTTTTGTTCTTGGGGTTTCCCCCAAAAGGCCTCATACAGTATAGGGTGACAACTCTACATATAACCACCATTACTTCAGACAACTCTTCCGATGTGGGACAAGTTACGCTACAGTCAACTGCAACAGTAGCTCGCCCAGCACAGTAGCCTGCCAGCCAGCTTAGGGCCCGCCCACATGTGGGGCGTGACAATATGTATATAGATTTCTCTGTATAAAGAATTGATAAAACATATGTTGTAACTAACGTAGTCTATGTGTTTGATAAATTGTTTAAATGAGAAATTGTTGATGATTTGTATTTACTACAAGTATTAAGGTAGGATTCCTTATGGTCTTATGCATATGTATGTTTTCCTCTATGAAATTAATTGATAAAATACATGTTATATTTGACATAGTCTATGTGTTTGATGAAATGCCCAAATGAGAAGTCCACTTGGATTGTTTGTCAAATGCTAGGATAGACATTACACCTGGTTGTTAGCAATATTTGGAGAGGATTGGGGCTACAAAGGTAGTCTAGGAAACCGGTAAACGTCCATGTTTGGGTGGCTGAATTAGTCTTGTCACCTTCGGTAAACTCGATGAATACGAGTCGTATGATGACTGCCAATAGTGGCTAGGCCACGAGGGATGCTTATGCGCTCCATGTCAATTAGGTCAGCGTGTGCCCGTACCAATTGAGCTTACCTAACGAACCAGTTGGCCTATTGTGTGTTTACCATGTGTGGACGCGATTGTTTGAATCTAAGGTACCCCCACCATTGTAAAGATCCACCTTTAACCATGGTGTCACAATACTCGAGACTCGTGAGCCGGGCATGGTGGTATGGGATACCGTGTTCATGCTGTTGGCCTACACTGGGGTGACGAGCCTCCCCGTAGTGACTGTGAGCATCACTTCTTGCAACTTTCTTATCATATGAGTTTATCTAGGAGTGATGAAAGTAGATGGATCCAGAACACAGGAATAAGACCGCTGTGGTTGTCCGGTGCCTAATGTTCGATTTGGGTTGATATTAAAAAGGGAGGTACCCTAGCTTTCCAAACTTGCTGTGTGAATGAGCATAATTAATCACTTGACTAACATGACCACACATCACACTACATTAGTTAGGATGTGGCAAAAAGGCATTGGAGTTGCACATTTGAGGAAGTGTTGTCATATGCAAAATAGGTGGTCGGAGTCACGTTTTAAGGGAGTATTGATGGATGAGGTCATGCATTATTACTTACACTCCATTCCTGCATTAAAAATAATAGTTTGGAAGTGATTGCTATGATTGCCTTATCATGACTGCTTTGATTGAATTGATAACATGGGTAACTTTTACCTTATATAACCACTGAGTTAATTACTCACTCCCACTCTAGGTCAGTATTTTAAAACACCAACCAGACACTGATGTAGATGTAGGTACGAATGACGACTCTGCATTGGAGCAGGACTTCTTGGATGAGGAGGAAGAGTTCTCCTGTTTCTAACTCTCGGGTGGGCTGATGTAGGCCACCTACCGTTATGCAGGGATCACTAGGCATATGAGATTAGTTGAACACATTTACATTTCCACATTTTGTTCATTTCGAAACTATACTTGTTTATATTGAACCCGATCACGTACTCATACTCTGGAAGAAACTTTGTGAAATGTCTGCATACTTATTCAGACATATTTTAGAATTCTGCACTTGCTTAACTTAATTTAATCTAGAGTATGATGCACCGTTTAGAAAAATTTCATGCATGCTTAAATCAATCAACATGGAAGAAATAAAAAAACTATCTTCCACAAGACATAAGTGATGTTTGGAATCTCGGGAGTCGAGCCTTGCTTGACCTTCAAAATTCAAGGCGTTAAGTGGAAACGTGACAAAACATCCTTTGGACTGCGTTAAGTGTACCCAACTGATCCGGGGGCTAAACCAATGGATTTGTGGGGTCCAGGGGGTCCCACAGATAGAAAATAGTGACCCAAGAGGGGTGACCACCACCGAAAATGATTGGCAGCGCACCGCCGAAAGCTCTAGGGGAGCGCGATGACTCTGCCGGATCGACGGCGGAGCACCACTGTTTCAGGTGGGCACTGCGGCGCCACTAGCCCGATTGTGTTGGCCCCACCCACGTGTGAGGGTCCACTTAAACGGCCCTAGCACTCGTCCTTTGCTCATTTCTACCCATATCTAAACCCTCTACCCTTCCTAAGCCTCTCCAAACCCCATTTTCACTCTCAAATCTTCATTCCCTAACTCTAAACCCCATCTCTTCGTTGCATTTCCTATTCACTACACCCCTCCATCTCAATCTTCCCAAATCATCCTTTGCATTTCTTCCTTCTTGCCCATTTGAGCATAAATCCACCACCTAGGGCTCCCAAAACACTCATCTTCTTAAAATCCCTCCTTCCCATACTCCTTTCCACCTCTATGGCCCTTTTCGAAGTAGTAGCCGCCATTTTCTCCATTTCTACGCTTCTTTACCTCATGGGGAAGAGACAAGTGGCCTCGAACGAGGTCGGGCCAAGCCGTCCAACTCGTTCTAAGAAGAAGGCGAGTGCTGGGGCAACTATGAGCGCGGAACGGAGGTCAAAGCGGGACCTCGACCCCTATGTCCCGATAGAGAGGACTCTACCATTGGACATCGAACTTGGTAAGTTCCGCCATCGTAAAATTGTCTTTGAAGCTCATGTGGATGAGAAAATGTTCGAGATGTATCTAGTGATCGACCACCTCCTGGAGAGTGGATAGGGCCCCATAGTTGAAGGAAAGACACATGCTAGTGAGGGCATTGTGTGGCCTTTCTACGCGCACATAAGAGACCTAACTCTTGATCCTCTCTAGTTTACTATCCATTTGGGGAGGACAGAAACCAGGGTTATGTGGACATCATGGCCTGCATTATGTGAATAGAATGCAGCATTGTGCATGCCAGTGAGACTAATCTCACTGAATGGCAGGAGAGACATCGCCGCACATGCTTCCTTTATGGCCAACTCATTAATTGGAGGCGAGAGAACAACTTCAAGATGACCCGCATGACGGATGAGTATTGCTTGCTCCACCACATATGCACGTACAACGTGTATCCTAAATCAAGCAACCGCATGAAGTGCACAAGATTCATGGTAGACTTCCTGAACCGAGTAGGACAGGGAGATAAGATGTGCCTGCCTACTTTTTCTTTGACCCAGATAGTTAAGGTGGCACAATCTACTCAGGGGGACTCGTCCCTCCCATTCGGCCGACTGATTTGCAAGATTGCCCATAACTTTGGGTTCAGGCTTCACATGGACAATCTCGCTCCTATCTACTACATTAATGAGAAGACCCTCAACAACATGAATATAGGTCCCAGACAATGCCAGGCCCAACTTGAGGAATTCGGGGATGAGATAGAGGAAGAGACAGAAGAAGAGGAAGAAAGTGAGGAAGAGGAATAGGAGGAAGAAGTGGAGCCTCCCATCGCTCATGACGACCGCCAGGATCAGGCCACTTATGACACCCACCTGTCCAAGATCGAGAAAAATCAGGAATACCCGAAGAAGAAATTCAAGAGGATGTCTCGTACTCTGAAGGCCCTCCTATGCTACATGCAGGATAAGGGAGCACCTCCACCTTCGCCAGAATTGGAGGATTAATAGTATAGTTGTAGTTGCTTTTTTGTAATAGCCTTGGGTAGGCTTAGTTTAGATGCTAAGATGGTAAATGTTAAAGTCTTTTGTTAGTCAACTATCATGTGTTCTCTGTCATAGTATATGTAATGCCATACCATATGTAACTGTGACAAATTTTGTTTAATGAAATGCATGGAGCTCCTTTTGTTTAGTAATGTGTGGAATGTTGAGAAAAGGTTATGATGTTACACTAACTCTATAAATATTGTAACCTATCTTGTATATAAGGAATGCCTCAGTAATGTGTGGAATGTTGGAATGTTGGCAGGTTGGTTGACGGAGCCCCTCTTCCGAATGATAGGCAACAGGGCCCTAGTTTGGGTCCAGGTAGCGAGACAATGCCGGACTCACAACTGGCAACCGGCCCCACAGATGGGCCAGGTCTTAGAGTCAGCCTAGTGTAGGTTGTACTGGTTTAAAGTAAACCTGATTTGAAACCTCTATTAGTGAGATCCGGTATCCTCAAGGGTTGAGTGCGTCCACCGAAAGTGGAGTAAAGATGTAGTCGAACTACTATAAAAATGATTGTGTTTAGGATTTCTATTTACTTTTACTACTTGTGTGGTTTCTCTGAATGTTCTCATAATGAATATTTATATGATTACCTAGAACTAATTAGAATCACATCTCACACACAGCCACATCCATCATGACATTGCTGTTCAGAAAAAAAAGAAATATAATAATATAATATATATATATATATATATATATATATATATATATATATATATATATATAATACATATATATGTATATCTGGTGGGTCCCACACGTGTGGACTCACCTTGATGTCTGTTTATCCAACCGTCCATCTAAGCTGTGTGGGCTACTGTGATGTATGTGTTTCATACACACCATCCGTTGTGGGACCCACCCCACACGTGTTGCACATGTGGAGGTGGGGCCACAGATGTATGGATTGTATATCACACTGTTTATTTCTGGATGGTGATTGGTGGGAGTGCACCGTGATGTATTACTCATCCAGGCCATCCGTCCAGCTCACATGGACGTTGGATAAAAAAATAATCATATAATAATAAATTAATAAATATTATTATATATATGATATATATGTTTAACATATGTATATGTGGTGGGCCCCACATGGGACCCACTTTCTGTATAAAGGATTGGCTGGTGTACGCTAACACCAGCTATGTAGTTGCTGTTGCAGTGTCAGCAGGTCTGTGGGATCCACAGGTACCTAACATGTCTCCATGAGATACAAGTTTATGCCCCACACAGGAGCAAGGGTCAACATACAACACCCAGATTTTAGGCCACACAGGCTAAGGATCCACAGAAGGAACCTAGAGTTTATGCCCTACACATGAGCAAAGGTCAAAGGTCAACACATAGCATCTAGGTTTTAGGCTACACAGGCCAAGGATCCACACAAGGAACCTAGAGTTTATACCCTACACGGGAGCAAAGGTCAACACACATAACCTAAGTTTTAAGCCACATAGGCCAATGATCCACACAAGGAACCTAGAGTTTATTCCCCCAAAAGCAAGGGTCAACACATAGCACCTACATGTACTTTCCCGTCGAAGGCCTCCTATGAAGACTTGAAAGGAGTGAGAATCACCTGTGACCCAATCCTACATAAAGGAATGATCAAATGGGTGTCTGGACTTTAATGACTTATAGATAAGTAGATGAGCCCCATTAAGTACGTTTATGAAGATCTCCTCCTTTGATGATAAAGAATCTTTAGCTCCCTTAAACTGCAACACAGATGATGCTCCAATGTAAGGCGATGGGTTAGGTCAAGGTTATGTTGGAATCTTACTCTATTAAATATTTTCCTACACTAGAGACTAAGTGATTCCAAGCATCTATACATTCAAGGTATCCAAGCTCAATGATTTGCCATTAAGCTGGTAGCTGGAGGATCCTTAAATGCGGAAGTTCATTCCCCAATACACTCTATTGAATATCAATTATGAGGATGGATTGAAGGATGAACTCCCATGAGCGAAAAAATTCTCAAAAGGTGTATCTATTTTCTCTGCAAATAACCTAAGGCAAGCTCTCATTAAATAGGTAAAAAGTTACAACGGAAATAAAATAGTCATATTTTTGACAGAGTTTGATATCATCGAGTAGTCTTTGATATCATCAAGCGTATACTCTCATTAACGTCGAATGGCCACTTGATGACACGAACTTAATCTGTCAAACGCTTTTGAACCTTTGTGCTAACTAGTCGAGGATATTGAACAAGCTTCGATGTCATCGAATTTCGAACTCCGATTTCATCGATGCATGGTTTGATTCCTCGATATTTGAAAAATATGAGAGTAGACTCGCCTTTGAAAACTTAACAGGTTTACATATGATCGAGCATCCATTGATATCATCTAATTTTAAATGTCGATGATATCGATATCTATTTCTATTCATTGATATTTTCAAGGAAGTTTCCTATAAACTTGCTGGACAGTTTGTGTCCCATTTCGATGACAGGTCTCGATATGATTGATATTTGAATATCGATATCATCGAGTGATCCTCGATAATTTAAAAGATTTTACCAGAAAGTTTGCTGGTCAGATTTGTGTCCTAATCCGATATCATCGAAGGTCCATCGATATCTTTGAGATATGAATTTTGAAGATATCGAGACTCCCTTTGAGACATCGATAATCACATGATTTTCCTTGACTGTTTTCCAGGACACAAACTGACTAGATGTCGATTTTATCGAGCCTTCTCGATGGACTCGAGATTCGAAAGTCAATGACAGCAAAAGATGCATTTTGGCTGCGGGACATCTGAAGTCCTCATTCGATAACATTGAGTGAGTTTTGAGTACATTGATAATAGAGTCTGATTCATCGAAGAACTTATCGATAAATCGACAAAGGCTGAAAACTTAAAGATTTTCCTGATTTTGCAAGATAGGTTTTACACCTTAAACCCTAAGATGTTCTATCCATTTTTAAGGGTTTTATATACCTAGTGTTTTGGGTCAGGGGATGTGAGGCTAAGTTTACCTTTGATGAGTTTGGGCACACATCCTATTGAGGCAGACACTTGAATGATCTTCCTATGGGACTCATTTGTTTTATTGACTCAACCCTCTCGCTAATTGAAAAACCAAGGCACTTTCAATCTCCCCCTTTGTTAATTACGTGACAAAACACTTGCAGCCCTAGAACAACATCTAGACCAACACCCTAAATTATGTATACATAACTCTTTACATAATTTTACAATGCTACTACATTTAAAGACATAAATATGTAGTTGCTCCCCCTGTCTTCATGTAGCTGCACCCCCTAACACCTGTACCACCATTCATACATAGATACACACAAGTTTCTCCGTGGTGGGATTTGTTCTCCCACCTTTTTGTCAGTCATTAGCAAAGGGCAATATAGCAATACGAGTTAACTGAAGTTGTAACATAAAGATATAGGAGAAACAATAGAGAACCATATTTTTCAATTCATAACAGATAACGATATCTCTAAATGCATAATCAAGAAGAGAAAGGAGTATAGTAGATAACGACCTTTTTATACTCATGGAAACCATCCATGCATACCATGTCAAAGGAGAGCCATGATTTCGCAAGAAAATTAGCAATACAAAGATAAGAAATCACAATCCAATTTGCAACCGTTAAGGAATATGCAGGAGAAAGCAATAACAATTAATATCAGCATTCTATAAAGATTAGATAATCATGACAACATATATATATATATATATATATATATATATATATATATGAACTTGCAACCAGCCATAAAAAATATCCCCAATAAAAACTGCCCAAGCTTGATAGAATATCAGCATCCAAAAACATATTGTCTAGCCCATCCATGGGCATACCAAAACAAAAAGATAGTGAATAATCCAAAATATGCAAGGTCAGACCAAGGGTATGTTGTCTTTACAAAAAGTAATCACAACATCCATACATGGACACATCTATACGCCTACTCCTTCACCAACTAGAGTGGTCGAGGTCCTCTAGCCGTTAGCAATTCAAGAATTTGTTGCATAGTGTGTTGGAGAGCGTCCATCCTGTCCTCAATCCCAGAGAGTCCTTGTTTGCAGTTGTGAAGCCACTTGTCAATCCTGGCTAGTCCAATCAGCAGATGGAATTCAAGTACATGATGTCGGCGATTTGTGACTGACTCAAGACCGCGGAGGGGTGTCTGATTAGATCCACTTGGCGTTTGCATATTTGGCTCCTCGCTGCTCGCTCCTACTAGTGGAGGACTATCTACATGAGAATAGGCTGAAATGTATACCTATTGAACTGCATCATGGTTGAACCATACTTCAGGATATACTTTATCTGATGTTGCTAGCAGACCCACCCAATGTGCGAGTTTGCAGATGAGGGATGGAAATGGAAGTGTATCAAAATGATCCCCCTTGACTATCCTAATTAATTGCTTTAGGATAAGATTGGTAGGCACACAGGAACCTCTTAGTATACATCTTATAGGACGTTTAACAAAAAGGAGTTGAGTCCGGTTCCTATGGCGTCACATGGATACACATTTGTACTAAAGATACTGTGTAGGATTTTGAACAAAGTTCCTAGATATTTGACATGAAGTACGTTTTCATCATCTCTATGGATTATAGCACCTTGGCACAGTGCATGCATGATTTCCCCCACATTCCTAATTCATTCAGACTTTTCTTAGTGACTGGGATTCGAGTCACACCTTTATCTAGGAGACGTCCAAGAACGACTGGAGTAATGAGCTGGGTCTGTTGTACAAATTCTAGACGAATACATGGCAGATAATCCTGAACAATGTGGTAACAATTAAAAAATTGCTGAATCATTTCTGTAACACCTCGGATTTTTTCCAACCTGGGGTTAGACGTCCTTAGGCAATGGGCCAATCATAATGTCTTGGAAACCTCTCAGAACCCAATTCCAAAGCCAAAGAAATCATTTAGAACCAAATTCTTTAGAAATTTAACGTGAATTAACTAGCGCTACGCTAGATTACCTGTGAAATTAGCACCAAGCACTTTAAATACGATCTGTAAGACCCAAAACCTCTAGAATTGTTACCGCTACGTTACCCTAAAACCTAGGATCAAACTCTAAACCTGTTTATTCTCAGGAACCCTTTGAAACTTTGTATTGGATCTAAACTGCGCGTCGAAAGTCCGATATCCACAATCTTAGACCGTTATAACCGCTTAGCTGGACTTGACAATCATTTCAAAAATCAAGCCCAACCGATGCTCTGAGGCTATTTCATTGAGCCTGGAGCAGGGAGTGTGAGAAAGAGTGAAATTCATTAAAATTTAAATGGGATTTAAATGAATCTGGCACGTTTCGTTTGCGGGTTAAGTATAAGCGTTTAGATCGTCAAAATCTGACCCAAATACACCCTCGGATCAGAAAACATTTCTCACTCAGGTCAGTGTACTTGGAATCCTCGATCGAGTCTCCGTGACCACTGAACTGAAACTGGACCGCCACGTGTGATTTGAAAACTTTACCGGACTGAAAACTTGATGTGATCAACATCCGGTATTCATGAGCTTAAGTCCGACCGCGTTCGGCTAGGAGACCTCCCGAAACACTCTTTTGGATCGAAAAAGCCCCGATTTGGCTACAACCCAAGTATACCTTGGTCTGGAGTCTATTTAGGTGAGGTTTTAGCCTATATAAGGGCTTTAAACCCTCTCATATCTCTCCCATCCGATTTTGCAAGAAACTCTAGAAAGTGGTGAGAGAAAGAGAGAGTTAGTGAGAGAATTTATGAGAGAACTTCCTGCCGTTTGCTCCATCTTTTGCACGTACTAAAGCACCGCCTTCAAATCACTTTTTCGGTGATTCCAACTTACTTCTAGGTAAGAAAACCCTAACATATAGCTGTTTTAAGGATTCTTGTGATACAAGTAGCGAAGTAGCTGATGTATCTTATGAATTAGGTCGCCATAACACCGTTAACGAAGCGTAGATGTTCTATTCGAATCGATACATGTCTAAGGCGAAAGGTGAGGATTTTAGATGCTTAGATTGACTGATTTCAAAGCTTTCAATGTCTTTTAATAGTAGATTATCCACAAGAACGCTGTTTGACATGTAGAACATGCTGTCCGTTTTCCATTTCGACCGCGTACGGGAAATATGAGATTTAGGGTATTTTAGGCATTTGTAGGAAATACTGTTTACGTCCGTATTTTGCTGAAATGATTATCATGGGTATTTGTCATGTTAGGATATTAGAAATGCATGCATGATCCGTTTGGCGAAGAGATTTGCCCTAATGCGCACTTTGGGTCGACATACGCTATGTAGACTAAAGTGTGTAGACTAAGTGTTTGTATAAATGTTTGTATTAGTATGTATTGAGTAAATGGTGTTGTGAATTAGTTTTGAGATTGAAATCTCAATTAATAAGCTGATGTATATGATTTCCACCATGTTCGCTACATGAATTGATTTCATTATATATATGGAATGCATGTGTTGGTTGATTTGCTTACGTTGTATGTTATAATATGCGTAAATATGCTTGTATTGTTTATATTCATTTCTATCACTCTAATATGATCACTGATGTTGTGTACAAATGCTTGAGGCTATAACCTAGTCCAGGCAGTCGGTAATGATTTGAATTCGTGGTTGGCTTCTATTTGCCACGAAGGTCGCGTCGATGAACGCGAGTCATGTTTTGGGTTGGCGGCAGTGGTTAGGCCACACGAAGTGTTTTATGCACTTCATGTCGCTCAGCTTGAGATGCGCTCGTACTAGTCGAGCCCGTCAAGTAACCCGACTGGCCATTGTATGTTCACCTTGCATGAGTCATAACTGCTTGAACCTAGGGTACTGAACTTATCATTGAAAACCCTATTAACCATGGTACCTTGATCCATAAAGACTCATGAGCCAAGCATGGTGGTATGAGACACCGTGGTCGAGCTGTTGGCCTACGCTGGGGCCACAAACCTTCCCGTAGTGACCAGTGAGTACCTTTGACTCGTGAGCCGATTGTGTTGGTATGGGACACTACATTCGAGCTGTCGGCCTACTCTGATTGGTGACGAGCCCTTTGTAGTGACCTCGAGTGTATTCTGAGTCTACGGAAGGCGACGACCCTTCCGTAGCGATAAGAGTACATCCTGTATTGATAAGGTGATGGGGGAGCGGTGCAACGAGTGCGTGCAACAGCCCTGACAGCCCTTGCAGCGACCTATAAATATAACATCGTATGAGATTACTAGGAGTGACGACCCTAGATAGGATCTGTGTTGGGATTGATATAAGGAAGGTACCTTAGTTTCCCAATACTGCTGTATGAATGGACTAATGACAACTCGGTAATCATTATCCATATCGCACTGCATGTGCCTGGAAGATGTGGAGCACTGAGGAACGCAAGCATGCCGCAGGCGTAAGATGGTGCTACATGAGGGAGTATGTCGGTGAGGGCATCCATCATGTCATTTCATGCCTGTATTAACAACAGTATTTAGGATTGTTTGATTGCCTGCTTTACTATTATCACGTGATTAATTTGATAACATGCTAATCTTTGCTCTATGATTCCACTGAGTTGATCACTCACTCTCACGTTATGGGATGGTGTTGCGCACACCAACCAGTCCCTGTTTTAGTTGCAGATGATGACACTGCTTGTGAAGTGGAGCCGGACTTAATGATGATGAGGAGGATTTCTCCTATATGCGTGTTCTGACCGACGGGATTACAGAGAGGTTGATTTGGCACCATGACACTTGTCATTTTATATTTTTAGAGCACTCATGTATATCCTTTTTATCATTTTTGGAGTATACATGTATATGTCTAAACTGGTAACATGCTCACACTCTGGAGACTTACAATCAATCATACATTGTTATATATTTATCACAGTCTTCCACTTGTAAAATTTAACTATCTCTGGAGTATGATATGCTGTTTTGGCTTAATCCCAATCTTGTTTAATGCCATTCTATAGACGACATGCATTTATTATTATCTATGTTGTATAAGTGACATTTTGGAACTCGGGAGTTGGGATTCTACCCGACCCCCGATTTTCGGGATGCTACAATTTCATATTGGTAGGGACCACCCAAATTGAGTATATTCTATCAGCCAATCACTTCTAACAAAAGATCCACCCCATAAGGCTTAATAGCACTGTTGGGAACCATACGATCCATGATTGTGACTTGTTCCCAATTCGATTGGTTTGGAGGTGATCTAGTTCCTGTAGTGTTCACATTTTTTCCCTTTTTGACTTTTGAAGATTTTAAGGAAGAGAGATCCTTACCTTTGCCCTTAACTATTTTCTTTCTCCTCTTGAATGTTTAGAAGCAGCAAAGGAATGGAAGGAACTAGAGAAGATGAAAGCAAAGTTGTGAATTTTTCACGCTTCCATTATGCTTTTATAGCAGATATGTCGATGTCATCGACATTGTTTCGATGGAATCGAACTCAGGCTCATAAAGTCTTTGAAGACCGTGTCTGTGACTGTTGGAAAAGTCCAACAGATATAATGGTCGTTGGGAAGTCCAGTAAACACTTGCTTATCTTTCTCGAGAGCCATTGATTACATCGATGATGACATTCGATGTCATCAAATTTTGAATCTCGATTATATTGAAAATGACTTGATAACATTGAGTATGTCAAGATTCAGCACTTCTGTTGACATAAGTAACATAGTTAATTCATGAAGATTTGCCTATATTATTTATGAATAATTAACCATATAATGATCATGAGAGTCTCAGTTTGAAGATGTACCTATGTGGATCACTGTGAATGAACATTTCATCAATTTGCACATATTTCAATTAATTTCTGGAGATCACTAAACTTGTTTGCATCAAGAGGCTTAGTTAGGATATCGGCGAGTTGTTTTTCTATAGACACATAATCCGACACAATAATCTTTTCTTCAACAAGTTCTCAGATAAAATGATGATAGATGTCAATATGCTTGGTCCGAGAATGTTTGACAGGATTTTTTAAGATATTGATAGCACTCGTGTTGTCATAGAAGAGGGTCATTATGGATTGCTCAATCCCATAATCCAACATCATTTATTTCATCAAGAGGAGTTGTACACAACAACTACCTGTAGCAATATATTCGGCCTCGGAGTGGACAAAGATATTAAATTATTGCTTCTTGCTTTGCCAAGATACCAAACAATTTTTGATATAAAAACATCCTCCACTTGTTGATTTGCGATCATCCAAATTTTCAGCCTAATCAGCGTTAGAATATCCAACAATGATGGGGGGATGTTCAAATGGATGCCATAGGCCGAAAGAGGTTGTTCTAGTTACATATTTGATGATCCTCTTAACAACTGTTAGGTAGGATTCCTTGGGATCTGCCTGATATCGAGCACAAACTCCCATACTAAAAGATATATCTGGATGGCTTCCTGTGAGATACAACAGGCTTCCTATCATACTTCGATAAAGGTGTTGATCCACACTTTTGCCATTAACGTCTTTGGAGAGTTTGAGTGTGGTGCTCATTAGAGTATGATAGGTACGACCAAACTCAAGTTCAAATCTTTTCACCAAGTCTTCTGCATATTTGGTCTGACATGTAAAGATTCTGTCCTTTAATTGCTTCACTTGTAAGCCTAAAAAGAAATTCAATTCACCGACCATACTCATTTCAAATTCAGGCTTCATGAGATCGGCAAAGTTATAAGCAATATCTTCACATGTAGAACCGAAGACTATATCATCCACATAGATCTGGGCAATGAGCAATGAATCCTTTATCTTTTGAGTGAACAATGTTTTATCTACACTTCCTCTACAGAATTTATGGTCCAAAAGAAATTTCGTCAAATGTTCATACCAAGCACGTGGTGCTTGTTTGAGACCATAAAGTCCAAAAGAAATTCAGACTTCATCAAGATATGAATTTCGAAGATATCCAGACTCCCTTCGAGACATCAATAATCACATGATTTTCCTTGACTGCTTTCTGGACATAAACTGACTAGATGTCGATTTTATCGAGCCTTCTCGATGGACTCGAGATTCGAAGTCAATGATATCGATCCTGTCATCGATTCATCGAGAATTCAACCCAAGATGCATTTTGGCTGCTGGACATCTAAAGTCCTCATTCGATATCATCGAGTGAGTTTCGAGGACATCGATAATAGAGTCCAATTTCATTAAAGAACTTATATATAAATCTATAAAGGCTAAAAACTTAGAGATTTTCCTGATTTTGCAAGATAGTTTTCACACCTTAAACCCGAAGATGTTCTATCCATTTTTAAGGGTTTTATATACCTGGTGTTTTGGGTCAGGGGATGTGAGGCTAAGTTTACATTTGATGAGTTTAGGCACACATCCTGTTGAGGTAGACGCTTGAATGATCTTCCTATGGGGCTCATTTGTCATGTTGACTCAACACTCACGCTAATTGACAAAATAGGGCACTTTCAGGGGATGATGCATACGCCGGGTGGTCACGCCGTCCTGTATACTTCATGGCAGGTCCCACATCTGTTGGATGTCAGTCCAGCAGTTCCATTGATGGACAATGGGGGATAAAATAGATAGATCAAAGAGGGGTCCACGCTGGTGGGCCACCCATTATCGAGATAAAGCTGATATTTATGTTTTCCTTTCGGTCCAGGCCGGTCCAAAACAGACAGCAAGGGTGGGCCTCAGACATGGTAGTGAGTGCATCCCACTTGGTGGATGACATAGATCATACATCAAGGTGGGCCATCATTCATGGAGAGAGAGAGAGAGAGAGAGAGAGAGAGAGAGAGAGAGAGAGAGAGAGAGAGAGAGAGAGAGAGAGATGGAGGGACCCCGCCACTATGGGCCCCTCTTAGATCACAATACATACATCAAAGTGGGTCCCATCATAAGTGGGCCCTAAGTCAAAATCACGACCTAGAGCTATGAACACCCACCATTAAATCTTCTTGGTTCGATGGAATGCCAAACTCCTTAGCCTCAACTTTGATGGAAGATGATGAAGATTGAATAGCTAGGATGAGAGATGAGAGGGGTAGGAAATGGGCCACACACAAAGCTCTTCTCTCCTTAGAAAGTTTGGACATACGTTTCCCTCAGGGTTGCTTGGAAAGAGTGAGAAACAAGAGAGAGGAGTGATGGGTGATGGGTGTAAGGAAGGGATGGGTGGTGAGACAGAGAGAAAGGATTGACTTTGGGGATGGGTTGTGTACTTGGGGATGGGATAGAGTGATGGTTTAAGATGGGATGTGTACTTGACATGTGATTGATTGATTGATGTGATGGGTTGTAGAGATTCTCTCGATTTTTTCGAAATATACGCAGGCCCACAACTCTTGGACCGGGGATCACCTTGGCGCGTAAGACATGGCGTTAGAACCGCGGTAATGGCATAGTCGTAATGGTATAAGTTTCGAGTCGACCCGACTCAGATATACAGGATGAGGCTTAGGGTCACGCGCAAACACCAATTACATATCACAGGTTGCCTGAATTCGATGGGGAGGATCGCAAGAGTCTATGGAACGGTATGGATTAGGATACGAGCCTTACAAATACCCTAGAAGGATGGATAGTTCATGGGGTTGTTGTGGACTTTGAGAAAGTCCCACAGGATCGTTCTGAGAGAGTAGTTGAAGATGTGGCAAAAATTCATTCTTATGCTCAAGGGAATGCTGCTGCATCTCAAGATAATCTGGTTCTTGCTTCTTCTCCTCGACCCATTCATCCTAGTCCATCTTCTTCGATGATGAGGTCTCAAATGCGCTCTCAGGATTCTCCTCCTTCTCCTCAAGAAGGACCTGTTGCTTCGGCCTCTCCTATCCTAATCGATAAAGACCCTCGACCAGGAAGCAGTAAAATTTCCCCTTTTAAAAGAAAACAGGCCGTAATTGAAGAAGTAGAGGAAGAAAGCTCAGCCTTGTTATCTGAAGATACTGCTTCTGTTGAATATGACATTGAGGAAAATGACAAAGAAGCTGATGATGATGATTTTGAAGAAGGAGAAGTTAATATCGATGATGAGGATGATGTTGATGTTGTTATGGAAGGTGTTCCTACTGATGAAGGACATCCCTCATTGTTTCCTCAAAATGTTGAAACTGAAGGTCCTTTTACTGCTGATGTTCCTACAAAAAATCTAACAATAGAAGAGGAAGATGAGGAACCTTTGGATTATGGTGAATATGGATATTCACTAGGTAAAAATTTTCCTGCAATTTTATCACTTAATCTTCCACTTGCTATTACTACTTTCTCATTTTTTTAAAAAGATATTCATACTACTAATGGCAGAACAGGTGGTACTCCTGAAGATTTTCCTCCTAAAGCACCATCGCTCCGACAAGAATTTCCTTGGTTCCCCTTGTAGCACCGAAGGTGGTAGCCCGTGAGATCATTTTTCCAGTGGAACCCACTGACTTACCGACTCCAGCAACTATTGATTCAAGCACCGAAGTTAAAGCCCCTTCTTTTGCATATATGAGGGAACTCAGTCCTTCTGTCAAAGAGACACAATACCCCGCTACCTAAGTTCCTATGGAAGGTATAATTCATTTCCTTCTTCATTTTGTGATTCTTTGTTCTTTACTTTTATAAATTGATTATAACTTCTCCCCTTTACTATTTTATAGGAAACCCTCCTCGGAGTGGCACAACTAGTTCTGATTCTGTAGCCACAATTTTTGATCTATTATCTTTTCAGAAAATCTTTTCGTATAAGTTAACATTATGAGGAATTTCATGTCGACAGCTATCCACATGTTTAAAGATCCTAATCAATGGTTGGATCTAAACATCTCTATAGAGGTCTTGAATAGTTCCGCAAGGATGGCCAAACTTAATGTTTCTCCTTTATGCAATTCTCTCTTAAGATTTCATAATTCGTTTATTGCGTTAAAATCAGTAGAAAGCATAGTTGTTGCTCCATAGATTCAGGACTATGAAAACAGCTGGCATCATCCAAAGAGAATGGTTCCCACATTGCTTCTGTAGTTTCTAGATATGATCAAGAACAGTTATCCCTCCAAGATCAACTAAAAGGCTCTACCAATAATATAACAAATATTCAGAATCAGATTGCTCTTCTAAATAAGGAAATTCAGCAGGAGGAGTTGAATATAAAGAATATCTAGGAGAAGATGTAGGCGAATAATCATTCTGCAGACACCGAACGATCTGAGCTAATTAAAAACAAAGAACTGATTTCCTCTTTGGAGAGGAAGCTAGCCGGTGTTCCTGATCATGCAAAAATGATCTCTGGGCTAAAACAAAACACATTGCAGCTCAGGTTAAGCTCACAAAAGATTTATAAAAATATTTGGCAGCACTAGGAATGGTAGAAGAGTTGTAAAAACTTTGTTCTATTTACTTTTATGATCAAATGTAATTTTCTTTTGAACTATAAGACATATAAATGCATCTTAATGTTTTGGAATTTTAATTTCTTCTGAGATTTTTTTTTCTTCTATCATGCTTATTAGTACGGGGTTTCCTATATGACTTTGCTTTAATAGGCGGAACTAGATTTTAGTTTAGTCAGATAGCCACCCAGTTTAAGCTCATGAGTAATGGAGCAACACAGTGTTTTAGACTCATAAGTATTTGGAGTTGGGTCTCACGTGACTGGTCTCTATAACTCTACGAGTTCATTGAACTTTTCACAACCTGGTGAGTTACCACGATCCATCAGAGCGGCCCATTGAAGCTACTAGGGCCGTGAACTCGGTTGGACTTACGCATAGGGTTGGCCACAGTAACTCTTTAGAGTTCACGGGGTGCACAAATTTACCTTTGGGGCACTAAATCCAAGGCCGCCAGTCCATTAATGAGTAGGCTAAAAATAATTTCTCATGAGCTACTACTGAAATCAAGATAGGAATTTGAGGGTCTTATGCATGGTTGACCTGTCTATGGACAATGGGCAAAGAGTGCACACTGATGCCCACTTTTTCTTCATTTGCAAGGTCAGACTCATTCACAGGAGGGTAATTTCATTCGTTTCCCGTGACGCTATCAGAAAGCTATACAGACGACATTGGTCTCATGCGTGACTGGTCATTGAATACTTTTTGCCCTTTTAGATCTTTTAGTCACTGAATCCGTCCGCTACCTGCATAGGTATCATATGATGGCTTATATGGGCCTTTTAGGGCCACTGACTTCTCATTGTTGCCTGAATAATAATAGTGACAAGCCTTATACATAGTTGGCCATATAGGCTTGACTAGGCTGCCTTAAATGATAATTTGTCATCGCTGCCGTGATAATGATAGATGTCTTGATTAATATATCACCACTGCTAATAATATTTTTGACAATATATTTATAATAGTGTACTGGCTTGGTGACAATACCAATTTCAGTAAGGTTTAGTAAAACTTGTTTGATGATGATAGCGATGATTGCTTTTCTTTGTGATAATACTGATGTGTGATCTTGATTTGCTTACAAATTTCTTCTTTATTAATTCATCTGAAGAAGAATACATGGTGTGAGACCCGACCTGAGTTTGCATGTGTGCATGAGTGTGTGTGAGTGTGCATTTCATTTCTTGTGGTCCCGCGGTCCTACCGGTCGAATTTCGGCAACCCGCGACCTTTGGATTGTGCTTGCGGTCATCCCAGAGTCCGGTCATGTAGACCCGACTCAGATCGAGATGAGACCTATGCCATTACGACCGCTTCGTCATTGTGGTTCCGACACCGCGTTTTGTGCGTCCATCCGACGTGTGGATCACAAGTTATGGGCTGCGTATCATTTGGACCATTGATCGCATTTTTTGGTGGGACCCACATGATTTGAACATTTCCCCATGTGCTCACTTGCCAATGGTGATGACATCACCATTTCCAAGATGTCATAATGTCCTAGTCTAGTAATGATGGACTCCCTTCTCCAAACTCATTATGGCTCTTTCTTTTTCTCTTTTCTAGAAGTCATCATGGGATTTCTTTTCTTCCCCATGCAATTTCTCTTCCCCAATCTGAATTTTTTGAAATTTCTCTTCTCTAAGGAGAGAGAGAGAGAGACCACCATATCCTCTTTTCGAGCAAATATAATAATTACTTTGAATATAATCTCCTTCCTCTCTTTTTCCCTCTCATTTCTCTCTCTCTCTCTCTCTCTCCCTCTCTCTCTTGTCTTCTTCTCCAGCAACTTTCTTCCATTTTTTTAGCCCACTTTCCCTTATATATCCCCCGTCTAGCCATTGAAACAAGATCTCAACCATATATCTATGTACCTTGGAGTTTGAAGACCATCTTGGAGGTATTTGCTCGAAGACCTTGTAGGTGGGGGTGCTTGTACTTAGAACCTTAGGATCTCCATTCTCTCCTCTTATTTCTCTTCTTCACATCATGCTTGAAGCATGTGGGGCCCACCAAATGATGGTGGAGGCCCCATGTCTTCTTGGATGTGGCCATTGGCCCATCCTTTTGTGCATGCATTACTCATGGGTGGGGCCATTCTCCATGGACCCCACCATGGTTTCTTTTCTTAGTTTGAAGGATCTTAAGGTCATCTAGACCCTTGATCCTTTGTGGAGATGGCATCTCCACCATTGGATTTTGATTTGAAGATGCATGCATGGGTAGATCTTGTAATCCCATAATATAGTGGAATATGTATGCATGAGTGATGAGGGGAAGGGCCTCAATGTGGCGGAGACCCTTCCCTTATGGCCGAATCTTTATTTTTCTTTGTTAATAATATTTTGATCATGAGTATGTGGCCCACCTTGTGGACCAAAAATATCCAGACCATCTATGGAGGGTGGATGTCCATGACAGTCCACCCTTGTACGTTGGAGCCCCTAATCCACCTATATGGCGCACATGTAAGGGGTATTTTGTAATGGAAAGAGTTTGGATGTTTGTGGGGCCCACTGGGGTAGTCCATAATATGATTTTCTTGGATTAAATTTCCTTTTAAATAGTGTTTATATTTATTTATTTTTTGTTATATGTTGCTATCCAGAACCATCTAGACAGATTTTTGGGTCATTTTGAGGCCAGATTTCTGGGCATTTGGAGGGTTGTTTGGTCCCATGTAATGTATGTTTCATGAAGGTGTGGACCCCACATATAATCATGTCAAATTTCAGCCCCAACTGACCTTCATTGGGGTCCCAAAGGTGTGGTCCAAGTGAGGTGGAAAGTCTGGATTTTCTGCACTGTTCCGGCAACATTCCATCATGGATAGTTGGATTTCAGGAATTTATTAAAATATATGTGGGTATTTAAAAATTATAAAAATTTACAGTAGGGTGTTCCACTTATGGTATGACCCACCTACAAAATTTTGGAGCCAATGGACGCCTGTACAGACCATGGTGGCGGCTGGACCGGCCCATTATAATATGGTGTCCAGATCAGTCTGATTTTCAGGACAGATTGATTTATTTAAATAAATTAAAATATTTATAGATGTCTAAAAATTTTAAAATTTTTTAAGAGTGTGTTCTACTCATATTAGGACCCACCTACCAAATTTTAGGGCCAATGGACCCCTATACACACCGTGACGAGGGTCGGACTGGCCCACCACGTTGGGACGTCCAGGTCTGTCCGATTTTCTGGATAGTCTATTTTGTTTAAATTAATTAAAATACTTAGAAATATCTAAAAATTCTGATATTTTTTAGGGGTATGAAACCCATATTTTTGTATCACTCTGTAAAATTTCAGCCTCATATGACCCTGTTTGGACATTTAAAAGAATGAGCAAAGATGGTTGGACTGCCAGATTTTTCTGTTGTGCAGTCCAACAATATGCCTTGATAAAAATCATAGTTCAAAAATATTTCCTTTGATGGTGGGCCACATTTTTGGGTTTTCTCTCATTGTATGCATGATGAGGGACCTTGGCCCTTAATTTCTAGAGTTTTAGAAGCCTTGGATCCACTCCAATGGAGTGCCCAAATTTAAGACAGCAACATGCATTGTAGAAATTTTCTGTACATTATTGTCTCTTGTTATTTTAGAACTTTGGGTCCCAGATCATTGGGCTTTGTGTGTGATTAGTTGGGGACTCATCCCTGATGTTCTAAGGCCCATTGGAGCCATGATTGTGGGGCCCACCATATTGAGAAAATTGGATATTTATTGCTCTCTTATATTTTAGAGTATTCTAGGGCTTGATTAATGCCTTTTTGGGCCTCCATTGATGATCATTTGTGGAACCCAAATATAAACTAGATTTTTAGGACTTCCTAGTGAGCCCAGATTGGGCTGGAACGTCTCAGCTTGGCCTAGCCGTATGTTGGCCTGACTTTCACATTTTGATGGACTTATAGGCTGAGATAAAGGTAGTATTAGGCCCTTGGTTGCCTACTTAGATTGTTAGTTATTGGGCTGATGTAGTGGGGCCCAATTCACCCAACTTAAACTTATTTTGAAGCCGTGTTTTTGTGCTCATGGGCTACCCATTAAGTTCATCTAAATGTATGAGTCTTATGGCCATTGGGGCTTGGGCCTTGGGCCTTGATTCCTCTCCTTGGGCCCATGTTGTTGAAGGTACTATTGGACCCTTTTTCTCATGCCTTTTATGGGGCTTATGTATGTTGTTTGGATGTGGGCCTTGGGCCCTTTAGCTATATGGATTATAGTTGGTTATGCCTTGGAGAAATGGTGGTTAAATGTCCCTATTATGGACCCCTCTAAGTGTAGTTGAATGCTCACCTTAATTTCTTGCTTGGCCCATCTCTATATTATTTAAGCCCGTAACTTGTATCCTTAGTCTCGTGAGCTACCCCAGGTAAATGGGCCCCTACTAGAGGTTGTATTCCTTATAAGGAATTGATTAAGTACCTAGACCCTTCTTGGTTAGGTAGAGAGTTCATCTTCATCCCATTGGCACCCCTATTTACTTCATGCCCACTCTCTTACGCATCATTTAGCAAGGATCTACTCCAACGCCATTGTGTGATTGTGTAGCTTGTGGATATCCGCCATTACTTGCGAGATGGATACTTGGGATTGATGCATGGGTGATTGTGTGATTCATGCATCTGACATTGCATAGCTTGTGCATATCCGCCATTACTTCATCAGGGCCTTTCCTCTACAGGGGTATTCGTGGATGGCCATATGTGTGAACATCAGAAAAATTAGTTGAGCATACCGGGTGCATAGGATGCCCATGGGTGAAATTTCTAAAACTTCCATGGTACCAAGGATCTACTCCAACGCCATGACTGAGTGGAATACATGAGCGCACGAGGGCTTTATACCGTTAGGCTGCGACTCCCACTGTCGTGTAGTCAGTTGGATAGGGGTGTGGCCTTACCTACCTGGTGTGTAGTGGGCATTGCTAGGCTGAGTCTGACCAGCTCGTAAATGGGCTCGCTACCGTCAGGCCTTGCTGGTGATTGGCTATCCACAGGCGGGTAGTGAGGTCTCTTACGCTCGTTTGACTGTGAGGGGTCTATAGAGCGGCAGTCATTTAGCAGTGTAATGGACCCTGATGATTTTCTTATGATTGGAAATGTACTTAACTTATGATTTGGATATGAGCACTGACATTACTTACATTGCATTAGCATTGACTGTACAAGCCCCCTTCATGCATTGCCTAGGTATGACATCCAGTACTCATCGCATCATATTCATGATAAGCCTTGATAAGGCTAGTGACTTTTTCATTGAGCATATTTCCCTTCTTGCATCTCCTACTATTCTTCTGTGCACCATTGTCATACAATTTCGCCACCCTTTAAACTTCTATAAGCTTATGCACGATTGATGCGTGCAGGAGATTCTAGGCAGGCATCATAGCAGCAGCGCGTGGAGTAGAGCTGAGCATTTGAGGACTCCAGTGTTGTCGACCTTTCTCTCTTTTCTTTTTATCTTATGTATGTCCTTTTGGACCTTATGGATGATTGTAAAAGTTCAAATTTATAGTGAATTTTGTGATGTGCGCCTTTGTTATTCTCAGATGTACTTGTTGTGATCTTGGGTATGCTCATATTGGTAATGATTATACTGTTACAAAAATCCTCCTTGTAGGATCCCAGGATCAGAACCTGCCTCAAGAGCCGAGAATGGGGTACTATGGAGGCTGTTACGGCTAGAACTGGCCATCGGGTCCCTTGTGATTTCCGGTTATTGAGTCTGGGGCGTGACACATGGCTTTACTTGTTCTTACCCCATTTTGATATAGAAGCATTATTCTGATAATCTTTTGGATCAAAATTGTAATTATCCTCAAGGACGATATCTTTTAATGAAGTGAGCATTGACTGGTATACTGATACCCTGTCCATTTTGATCTACGACTCTGTATGCTCCATTGAAATATACTTCTTTTATTATGTATGATCCATCCCATTTGGGCTCAAACTTGCCCCCTGTCCTGCGAGTGACCACTATCGGTCTTTTCAACATTAATTAGTACCATGTCACCTTTCTTAAAAGAACGATACTTGACTCTTTTATCAAAGGCAGCAGATATTCTTGCCAGATATAACTGTAACCGCTGCTAAGTTGCCAGTTGTTTTTCATTGAGTAGGTCCAGTTCTTCTAGCCTAATTTTTGCATTTTCATCATCTATAATTGATTAATACACTTCCACTCTGAGTGATGTGACCTGTGTTTCAATCGGGATGACCTCCTCTACGCCGTAAACCAATGAATACGATGTTACCCTTGTTGTTGTTCGATGGGTAGTCCTGTAAGCCCATAATGCTTGTAATTTTTCATCCCAATCGAGCTTATTTCCAGTCACTGTGTTCTTCAATATTTTCACAAATGTCTTGTTGAATGCCTCTGCTAATCCATTGGTCGGTGGATAGTAAGGTGTTGAAAATGAGTAGTGAATACTAAACTTCCGACATAGCTTTTCCATGCCTCTATTATTGAAAGGGGTACCATTGTCAGTAATGATTTTCTTTGGGATGCCGTGGTGATATATTATTATATATTAGATGAAATTGACAACATCTTTTTCTTTGACATTACGCAATGCGATCGCTTCCGTCCACTTTGAGAAATAGTTTGTTGCTGCCAATATATATTGCTTTCCTTTAGACAAAGGCAGACTTATATGGCCAATAAAATCTAGTCCCCAAGTGGGGAAAGGTCAAGAAGTAACTGTTTAATGGGGATCTTCTGGGGCTAGATGTATGACGTCTTCATGAATCTAACACTCGTGGCATCGCTTCACATACTCTATTGCATCTTTGAACATTGTGGACCAGTAATACCCCATTCGATGTACCCGATGGAATAAATTTCAACTGGTCTGATGCACCCCACATTCTCCAGAGTGGGCTTCTCATAAAATTTTACTCGCTTCTTGCTCATCCAGACATCGTAGCAACACTTCATTGTAAGAATTTCTGTATAATACTTCACTACATATGATGAACCTTCTTCTTGATCTCTACTTGATTTACTGTCTTTACGTCGAATCTTTGGGCAAGATATCATATTTGAGATAATCTATGAAAGGCTGACGCTAATCGTCTATTGTCACTTCAAAACATGATTTAGGGAGTGCCTCAATGACTTCATCAATGACTTCTGAAGAGGGCAAGAACCTTCTCTCCTCTATGGTTACCTAAAGGGGACTTCGATTCGGACAAGACAGGGCTGCGGCTAGGCTAGCTAAAGTGTCTGCCCTCATATTTTTTTCAAGGTACATGTTTGATTTTAACATGTTAGAATTGCTACAGTAACTGTTGTGCTCTTCGACAATATGGCAAGAGCTCTTGCTTTTGTATTTCAAACTCGATCGTTAGTTAATTTATGATCAACTTAAAATTGTCAAAAATCTGCAACGTTTTTACCTTCATTTCCTGAGCTATTTCCATCCTAATGATGAGAGCTTTATATTCAGCTTCATTATTTGTGCATGAGGTACCCGATGTAAAAGAATAGGGTAATAGGTCACCCTGAGGAGTAATGAATATTACTCATGCGCCTGCTCCTAATGTTCGAGAAGCACCATTAAAATACATTTGCCACGGGTTTTACGACTTAGTTACCATAACCTGCTCATCGAAAAAATCATCGTTGGTGTTTTCACTGTCCATTATGGGATGCACTGCCAAGAAATCTTCCATTGCTTGCCCTTTTACTGCTTTTGCTGGCTCATAGGTAATTGTATACTCTGAAAGTAACAACATCCATTTGGCCAATCTTCCTGATAACATTAGCCTTGTCATTAAGAAATTTATCGAATTTGCCTTCGAGATTAGAATTATATCATGGGAAAGGCAATAATGTCTCAACTTCTTTACTGCAAACATCATCGTCAGACATTCCTTCTTGATCGGAGAATGATTACATTCTGTGCCTATCAGAGTTTGGCTTAGATAATAGAGAGTTGTTTCTTTCCCACATTCATTCACTTGTGCTAACAAGGCCCCTAATGAATTCTCGGCTGCAGTTGTGTATAAAATAAGAGGATTACCTTTCACAGGGGCTGCTAATAGTGGTGGTTGTTTCAATAATTCCTTTATTAAGTTGAACACATTCTGACATGCTTTGTCCCATACGAACTCTGTTCCTTTCTTCATCAAATGAGAAAATGGTTGACATCTCCTTGCCAGATTCAAAATAAAATGATGAATATACACCAGTTTTCCTTGCAGGCTTTTCAATTCTTTCAATGTTTTCGGAGGCAGCATGTCTTGGATGACCTTAACTTTCCCTGGATCAATCTCGATTCCCCTGTGCCTGATGAGGAAATCGAGGAACTTTCCCAATGATACTCCAAAAGCAAATTTAGCAGGATTCATCTTCAATTTATTTTTTATGAGTCACCGAAAAACTGAAGTCAGATAGTCGGGATGTTCTTCATGATTACTCGACCTGACCACCAAATCATCTACATAACATTCGACATGCTTATGCATCAAGTCTTAAAAGATGTTTTACATTGCCTTTGATACATCACCTCAGCATTCTTGAGGCCAAATGGCATGACCTTATAGCAGTATATTCTTAGCGAAGTTCTGAACGTTGTTGCTTTTTTATCTTTAGGAGCCATTCTAATTTGATGGTAGCCGGCGTAGCCATCCATGAAGGACATGGCAGCATATTGTGTCGTACTATCAATTAACAACTCGATGATTGCAATGGAAAGTCATCTTTTGGGCAAGCTTTGTTTAGATCTCTGAAGTCGACACAAACCCTGATCGATGATTTAAGCCGGTGGATTCTTTGTAATGAAAACCCATGCTTTTCATGATTTTCTTACTTGATAGACTACATTTCTTAAAATCTCGAGAATTCACCTTTCCATAGTGCACATCATTTTCGGCTTTTCTTCCATCTTGGCTTCTAAAGGGGTGTAAAATTCAATCGGCTCTGGGTACTTTGCACTGGCTTTAACATAAAACCTTTTTGGAACAGCTGAGAATGGCTTGTTTCTTTCAGCATATGGTAGTGGCATTGTTTAATTTGACTATAGGATTTTTAACTGTTCAGGCGATAATAATGTTAATGGTGGCTGTCCCAGCTATCTCAGATGTTTCGGTACAAAATAGAATTTCTTCTTCGCTTCTATAATTCTAGACGATCTTGTCTTTCAGTTTCTTCCCTCATTACCTGCATACGGGCACTCCCCAGATCTTTTTTCGCATTATTCTTCTTCTTCTCTTCTTTTCTGGCAAATTCATCATAATAACTGGCGTGTGCAAAGAAGGTTTTAGCTTCTGTATATGTCCTTGCATCGGCCATTACTTTGTACTGTACCCTATTTTTACAATACTTGAAACACTGGGGTAGAGTAGAAGGTATGATGCCATACTGATGTATCCATGATCTTCCTAAGAGAATATTGTATGTCATCACTGCATTAATGACATGGTAAACACATCAGTAGTTAATTCTCTTATTTCTAACGTTACTGTAATTTTATCAAGCGCGCACATCTCATCTTGATTAAAGCCCTGTATCATCATTCCAATAGGGCATAGATCAAAATGACCGTAGCCCAATTTATTCAGCATTGTTATTGGTAATAGATTCACTACAGAGCCATTATCGGGCATGATCCGTTTGGCTTCTTTTTTGCGAATATGACCCACAATTATCAGTGGCCTATTGTGCCCTGCACCATAGATTAGATCATCATCGAAGAAGGAAACCATCGGCATGCAATCCTCTCATTCTTTGCACTCTTCATTTTCCATTTCCACAAGTAATGTTTCTCTGACATCTCGATCGGATAGTGCTTGAATCAGGCTTTGTTGAAAGTTCTCTGATAACTTTAGTGCATCATAAATGCTTAACCGAGCTGTTATACCTTTCAGATGGCTTACTACATTATAAGTTACCTTTGCTGCTTTATTCTTTTCTTCTCTTTTGTCACCATCGTGCTGATTCTTGATGACCTCTGTTCTTGTGGCTTTAACTTTCTTCCTCAGGGGACTTACCATTCTTCTCCTTGACCGAAATGTGATTAATGCAGCCTTACCTATCATTTTATGATTTTCTTTCTTTGTTCTCTTATGAGTATTTTCTCAGGCTATCAGTACATTCACTGTCACCTTTGTATCTCTTTCTTTTTCTTTCCCGATCACTATTTCACCCTTGTTTATCATTCTTTACATTATGCATTTTAACGTGTAACAATTTTCTGTCGGGTGCCCTACCAAACGATGATATCAACAGAAATTCCTTTCTCTTATTCTTGTTGCATCTTCAGGGCATTTGGCTAGAGGTAATTCTATCTTACCGGCTTTCAATAGTTGGTTCATCATACGAACTACATCTTCCCTCTCAAATGGGAACCCTTCATGAGAGTTCAGTGACCTGGGTCTTTATCACTAAATTTGCTTCTGGATGCATTGATTCTTCCTCCGCTCTATCCTTTTCTCTCCTGACTCTCTTGTGCCCTAACTTTTTTTTTCATGATCCACAGTGTTTGCGATCAACCTATTGGGTCCTCTTCTTACTGTTTCATAGTGAAATGCTGGCATTTTCTTAGTCATTAGTTCTAAGGCATGGGCTTTGGTGGCCAAGTCACAGAAAGTCTTGATATCGGCATTGGTAAGTTCAAATGCGATTCCTCTTTCCATAGAGTTTAAGCACATCTTGACCTGTTCTTTCTCTTTCAGTAGTTGTCTACAAGAAGCTCCCAATATTTTCCATCTATCTATGAACTTCTCCACAGGTTCCCCTTCTCTCTGTCGTATTGAAGTTAACTCTATAATACTGACGTCACATTGTGATGAGAAGAAGTTTGACATAAAGGTGTCCTGCATTTGCTCCCAAGTCCACATCGATCTAGGCGCCAGACTGGAATACCATCGGAACACTTTACTTGTTAAGGAAGAACCAAAAAATTGAAGGCAGTATTGTGGAACTGTAGAGAAATTTCCCATACTGGTAAAAACATGCATTAAGTGTTCTTCTAGTCAGCCTTCTCCATTAAAATTTTAAAAAACTGGTTGCTTGAAATTAACTGGAAAAGGAACATCTTTTACTTCTCTGGGATATGGTGTTCGATATCTGAATCGATCAACATTTTCATGTTCTCTTTCTGTCCTGCCAGCTTATTTGAAAACTTGTCGCATTTCTTCTTGTGTTATTGCTCTTACTGTGGGAGTGGACCCAAGCGATTCCGCTCTTAGTGGTTGAGAACCTTCGGGTGCGGTTCTTGTCCGTTTATATTACCCATCATTGGCGGAACTACTAACTAGGCCACATTGTGCATGAGAGTTGCTAAAGCTTCTCAGAGACTTCTGCATTCTTCCATCAACGTTCTCTGTGTTTGGGCCATCTCGGCTATACGATCCTTTATAGTTAGCGGGGGCCCTTGACTTGTCTCGACCATATGTATTGTTGCTTCTCCACTTCCTAATGAAGTTGTAGTTGGGGTAGAGTGTGAACATACTAACGTAATGGGGCTTATGAAAAGAGGAGTGTCGTCAGACTTTCCACTGCTTCCATAGTAGTCAATGGATTGGAGCAACACTGGGGTTAGTGAGCTTACGATCAATGCTTTACCTTTCTGCTCCCTTATCTGTTGAACTCTCTAGCAGGCGGGGCCGGGAAATCATACAATGTTAGTGGAGGAATGGATTTCCCGGGGTATAATGTAGGAGGAGCTAATTCAAGATTTTTCTTAGCTACATTCCGCGTTATTGGTCATTTGATTCTTCGTGCGGGTGAATTCATTATTTGTCTTACTGCTTCTCGGGCCCTTTTCTTTCGAGATGTGACAACAACCCAGTCTTGATCACTTTCTGGCACTGTGGACGAGGCAAATATAACTCCAGCTATCACTGGAGATTCATTATCCTTACTTGCAAGAGATTGGACCTTATGATCCGCTGATACTCTGATGATTGGTCTGCCACATATTCCACTGTGAACACGGTCACGTTGAAATAGAAATTCACTTTTTCATTGAGTTTTCAATTTTATCTTCTTCCCTTCAGTATAAAACATAAAACTACAATTAGTATTCGAATGATAAATTAATCTATCTGAGAGATGAAGGGGAGGATGTTCCCACTGAGAGTCGCCATTTTGGCATTAGACTAACGCCAAATTATGACAAAAGTCTTGTAACCTTCTTAATGTTAACATTACATAAGATACGTCCCCGGTGGAGTCGCCATTTTGTTTCGAACAAGAAACGAATGCATTTGATTTGAGAAATTATCTTATTTAAACATAACAGAGAGAGTGTATAAAGAACAATCATCGTATTATTAATATTGAGTTCATTTACATCCTCAAGTGTCCCTTGATTCTAAGATAGATTATCTAAAATACAGAATTTGACAAGATTTGAATATTGAATCTGAATGCCAAATCCGGGAGCATTTTGACTTGTAATTTGATCATCTCTTTAAGAGGAATATTGTGCAGGTTTGATCATATGATTTCCTTCTCTTGAGTTCATCTGATTTTGTACCCTATCTCATCTTTTCTTGCATACTTTCTTCATTTTCTTATCTTTTGATCTTTTCTATCTTATTTTTATGCCTCAACAATCTAAGATGATGATGATCCCTATTTGGAACATTAGTAAAATGCGTGCATGCATGAAAGAGGCATTCATGCCATGCGATATAGTACAATAGATAAATTGGAAGCAATGTCATTATGTAGATGCATTGTAGTATGTAGACAAATATAGACAACTATAACAACACGATAGTACTTTTAATGCTAGATAAAAGAAATACACACACCTCCTGCTTATCTCCAACTTTGACCACCTTGTAAGGATGCCATGCAGGATTCTTTATGTAATCTTCCAATGGGGAACATAACTCCATTGTTCTAATTTCTGCTACATCTCTTGGAAACTTTTGTGCGCAAGCTACCTTGAATGGTTTTACATCAAGTTCCCCCATTCTTTTAATCTCAATTGATGTACAACCAATAAACATCTCTTCGAAACCCTAAAAGGCAAGGAAAGGTTCCCCATGAGTTTTTTTCTTTTCTTTTCCCCTCTTGTTTTTAATTATTTTTTATTTTTTAAGTAAATTTGAGCAAGCTGTCCTTTGTTAGATACACATAACAGATTACATATTACTTGCTCATCGTTTTTAAAACTAAATTTATGCACAACTTTAAAGATAGAAAAACATACATAAATTAGTTCTTTCTGTGCATCTTGCAGCTCATTGTTGCTATTATGTCCTTTGACCAAGAGAATGATTGAGAGTTTTTGGGTGTTCCATTTCTTCTTCTTTCTCTTTCAGGACTATCATCATTTCTAGCATCTTCTTCTTAGCCAAATCATTTCCTTTCATATGCTTCATTATCTGTAGCCCCCATTTTAGTTGCTCAATTTCTAACTCCAATGCATGTTTCTAGTCTAATTTCTTTTCTAACTAA